>CM067510.1:16906020-17011020 GCA_034509495.1 Acestrorhynchus altus
TATAGCCATTAATAAATTCCCCAAAGTAAACGGCTTGACATGGCACTCGGGCTCACTGACCTATCTGATAGCCAGCATTTCTACTGCAGGCCTTTTCCTGCCATCAAGAATCCCCCACCAACTGCTCTCTCCCTCTCAGTCTTTCTCTCTCACTCGCTCTCGTGCGTTTTTCTGAGTCGCTCACTCGAGTCGCTGTCTGACTGCTGTCGACAGACATCCAGAAATCAAAGTTAATGGAAGTGAAAGGGGGTAATGTGGTCTGTCACTTGTGTGTAAGTGGTGTTTGTGCATTAAACTGGAAGTCAGGTACTGTATCTCTGTGTGTGTATCTGTGAGCGTGTGCATATATCGGCTGTATGTGTGTGTAATAAATTGCATGAAGCATATGCGAATGATAACAACATGACAGGCGGCACGCTGTGTATTTCATACTGCTTGTAAATTAATCTCAGACAAACTGATTTCCACAGCTGCGTACTGAGCTTTTATGCTTTATTAAAGTTGATGCCTAACCAGTAGAGGACAAGCAAGTACTCAGAGCTGTTTCTCACAGTGTCTAACAAGTGAAGAGGCCGGAGTCAATAAATTGCCCTTAGTAAACACTAAATGAAGGAGATGTTTGTCTAAATCTATGTTTTATTTTACTCTTAGCTAATGTCTTAACCGGGATGGGTAAAATCATCATATTATGGCTCTGTGTGGCTCAGATCAATGTGCTAGCACTATCACAGGTTTGAAGGTTATGCTGATTGCCATCCACAGCTGGAGTCTGAGAGAGCAAGATTTGCCTTGCTTTCTCTGGCACTCTCTCCCCACATCACACCCAGTGCAATGCTGGTCATCTGTTAGTTGTTCTATCAAAACCGGTGCTTTCCTCTGAGTGCATTGGCTACCAAGCAGTGATGCAATGGTGGAAGTTGGAAAAGAGGCAGTGGTTCACATTGTATGTGATAGAGGGAGAGTCCTAACAGGGTTTGGAAATCGGCATTTCTAAATCGGGGGGAGGGGGGGACAAACAAACAAAAAAATATTACATCAAACCCTCTTGCCACCAGTTACATACCCATCTAGAAATGTTTGGATCGTAGAACATTGCTGTGAGGATTTGATTGCATTCAGTGACAGAACAATGTTCCAGAGAGCTCAATTCTACTTGTTTCACAGCTCAAAGTGGGAGGGCTTTATACCACTCTTGCCCATGCCTGGCATTAGGCATGATGCCAATAGGTTCATGTCTATCTGCTCCACAAAGTCCTGTTGTATTGGCAATACTTCTCTACTGGGACTAGACAAGCTGTGTTTGCATTTGCACATCTGTGTCAGCAATGGGTGCAACTTAACGTAGCTGAATGCATTCATTAGAAGGGGTGTCCACCACAATTTGGACACATCCCACCTTCACAGCCTTGTAGGGTAAATGCCCTATTATTTATAATGTACAGAAAGATAGAGGAAAGAGTCTTTCACTAAACTGGTCTTTTTCCTCTGGACCCTACGCCGAGGGGTGGTGACAGACCACCACAGTGTCATTGCCATCTCTGATGGCCTGGGCTATTGTTTGCAGATTTGAAACCTCTTCGACATCAACACTTTTTTTCATCACCTGCATTGATTAAATCATACATTACCTCAGTCCCAGCACCAGCCTACAGAATCAAGGCTTCTGTTATTGGACCCATCTCAAGGTTATCTTTTCAATGAGAAATATCCCAATAATAGCAGCTGTTAAAAAAGCCTTTTTTTACCCCTCCTTCTCCACCGTCTGGTGTCCTTTGTGTGTACGTGTGCGTAAGTGTGTGTGAAGTGAGCGTGTCCCATTGTGTGGATTTATTTTCACATTTTCCACGTCCTGTTTTCTGTTTGGCCTCAGCAGTTTTAAAGGCATTACCTTGTAGTGCGCATCTCCATGCTCTGTGGGGGACTGTGCTTGCATGCTGGAAGAGAAGTAAAAAAACAATGCCAACTCCAGGTTCACAGTGCCGAAAGAAATAATCCCAGCGACAGTGCTATACTCTAGTGGCGCAATTTAATTAGGTCACTGGCAAATAGGTTAGTAAACTGCATTCCTTATCTGCTGTTGTTTTGCACCTTTTTTATGGATTCAAAATATGTGCATATATGTTTTAATTTACATAGCCCACTTTTTTTGCAGACTTGTTTGGAATCGATCTGTTTTTCGTCTTCTTCCTTTTTTTTTAATTCTTGTATGTGGAATTGCTTTTAAAATGTCTCTGAACATGTGGCAACCGGAATAACAAACAGTAAAACTAGGCGCTGTTTATGTGAACTCTGAACAAAGTGAGTGCACAAATAGGAACACTGAGAAACACAGCAACTTCATGAACCTTCAGAAACCCACAACTAAATTGACTTGAGTTTGACTTTTCCCAGTTTAAGAAAACAGTTGATTATTACAAGCACACAAGCAGTATGGAATAACATGCATACAGTATATGTGTCATGTTGTAATTGGCATTGTGCAAAAATGAGGACCTCCGGACCCAATGTGCTTTTGCCAAATACAACCTCCTATTTTATCCATGCATTTGTACACATGTATGCAGGTTCTATATTATGAACTTGTTTACAAAGCCTGTCATTTGCTTGCAATTCACCATGTCCTCCTGTTGACTTGCTGATGCTTTTTCATCAATCAATACACATGACTCATATTTTTATGCACCCGAAGAAGAATGCTGAAAAACATCAGCTTGTTAGCATCAGGTCGCCAATTATCAGTCTGTCCAATTGTCTTGTTCAAGTTCTTTCTCCTTTCATGAATCAATGGGAGGAATTTTCACAAGGAATTCACAATTTACTCAATTCAATTGGCTAAGGAAATGAGGAGAACTATTGGTTAGTCCCAAGTGGCTGAAACTGGGGAACATTTTGTACAGGCCGATGACAGGTGTCCCTACACTACAATTCTAAAACTAATAACAAATGAATTAATGCTTGAAAAAAACGATGAAAGCACACTAAGATATCACTTTACTGAATTTAGGGTTAGGGTTAAGTTTAGGTTAGATTTATAACATTTCCCCATTTCATTTGTGGATCAGCATTCTGTAATTCAAAAAAAACCTTTAATACACATTGTATGTCAACTTTGTAACAGACTGTTCTGTTCATTAGAAATATGATTAACTACTTTGCAGTTGTAAAAAAGCTAGCATAAGGGTAGTGTGCTGTAGTGCCAGTCCAGTTTTGGAAGTACTGCCTAGTTCCCCTTGTTTCCTTAGCCAGTATATTTGAGTAAATTGGGAATCCCTTGGAATTAGTTCTGATGGATTGACAAAGGGAGAAAAAGGAATTGAATAAGTTCCCAAAGTGGCCTATATTTGGACAGGATAATGATACCTGATGAGGGATCCTGACACTAAATTTGGAATGTTTCACATATGATACATTAAAATGATTTTACCAGAAATCTGTTACTTAAAAGCAATACTATATAACCAGCTATTCCACTTTTATTCCACTTTACTACCAAAACAATTGAAGTGTCACACTTCTATAGGCTACTGTGCTTGTTCATTTTAAAGAGCACATCCAACCGCCCTTTCATTATGTTTAATTATATGGTTGGAGGTTCATTATATAATTAAATATATAGTAGAACCTCCACGTTAAATACAAAACTCGATGGTAGACTGTTTAGAACAGCCACACACACACACACACACACACACACACACACACACACACACACACACACACACACAAAACAAAACAAAAAAAAAACACGTGCACAGTGGCTGGTGGCGTCTGGCACTGTGGGCCCGCGGGAGGTTGTGAGAGTAATGAGTGTTAGAGGAGGGGAGAGGGTCTTCTAGTCACACCAGGAGATGCATCCATCCACCCCCTCACTCACTTCTTCACTCACTCCCTAACTCACTCACTCTTTCCCTCCCTCACATCACTCATCCATCCATCCATCCATCCATCCATCCATCCACATGTGCTGTCCATCCACACATCCTCACACACACTCACACACTCATCCTCCCACCCCTCCACCACCCCAGTTACCCCCCGCTGCCATCTAGAGCATAAGGGGCCAGTTGTCCACCATACACAACCACACATATACGTATACTGTATGTTTTCACAAAGAATACACAAAGAATGTCTTCATACAAATAAAATAAGTATCTATTAATGATTTGAACATATGCAGGTGCTGCCTGGGGGCATCCATGAGAAACCTAGAACCAAGCATTGTTCTTCTGTTTTTGTACTAACAAGATCTTAACTATCTTGACTACTTTCTTCAGAATGAGAAATTCTTCTTCCTATTTACTGCATCTGTTTTAACGGGATGGGAAGTTTCCAAAAAGTATCTTATTGCAGGGAGAAATGCTTTTGAAAAGTGTGATTAGGTCCCTAATACATCTGAACAGTTCTGTGCAGAGCCCCTGAAGAGATGAAGTTTTTTTTTCCTCAGGTAAAATGGACGTGGTGGTGTATTTAGGTACATTAAGAAGGAATCAGGTGCTCACAACATAATATCTGGTCCTCAACATATAGTATCTGGTCCTTAGTTGTACACATAGTATTGGGTGCTCACATGATAATATCAGGGACTCATTACATAGTTTCTGGTCCTCACAAAGTGTTCACCTGATAGAATCTGGTGAATACCTTATAGTATGTTGTGGGCACTACAGATTCTGTAATTTGAGCACCCGATTTCTAAAGAAAATCACTTCTCTTACAAAATATGTATACCTTGTAAAACACACACACACACACACACACACACACACACACACACACACACACACACACACACACACACTCACACACAAACACACACACACACACACAAACAGTACATACAATGGAGGGAAGAGAGAGAGAGAGAGTGAGAGAGAGAGAGAGAGAGAGAGAGAGAGAGAGAGAGAACACAAAAATGGACAGGAGGCAGCCAGCCATGGGGATGATGGAAACTCAGCAGTCTCTCTCTCTCTCTCTCTCTCTCTCTCTCTCTCTCTCTCTCTCTCTCTCTCTCTCTGTCTCTCTCATGGATGGTTTCTATGACTCTGTAAGGCATCTGCCATTTCCAGGCCCTGCTTATTTATTAAGCAGCCAGAGATACTCTGGAGGTCAGGAGCGAGGGAAAAATGACTAAAGTGACAGACCTCCAGATATCATGGGCTACTGAAGCCAGCGCTGCTCTGATCTGACCTGACAGTTAAGTCGCGTACGTGGGCACTCGGACAACAGGCAGTGGATATATGGCACGACATGAGTGTACAAAGTGGCCCGTTTCCGTACGAGATGCTGCTCCGGTTCATCTTCAGGAGGACATCTGTTTTGTTTTACATATTTTAACTGCAGAAACTGCACCATATAATGACCTTTCAGCGGCCCCTACTCGCAGTATTAATGGTGGGATCAAGAGAAACATGCTAACCACAAAGTGGGACAAATGACTCAGTCAGTGACAATCAACTCCGAAAGCATGAGCACTCTAAGACTGTTTAGAGTTTGGAGAATGATCATTTCAAATGACAGTTGAAATAACATATTATGTCTCCATTACATGGTTGGAAGGTCAGTTAAAGATACATTGCTTAAAATACTCAATTATTACTTTTTTTTAATGTCATAGAGAAAAAAGCATGTTTTGAAAGAACATGAATTTGATTAAGATCACATGCCTCATTTTCAGATTGACCATGAAATATATCCATGCATCAGTCAGTCAGTAAATATCTTATCCACTTTATGCTCACAGGTCATGGTTGATCCAGAGTCTACCTAGAATCATTGGAGGCAAAGCAGGAATACCCCCTGGACACACACACACACACACACACACACACACACACACACACACACACACACACACACACACACTAATTTTTCAGTCTATATAAAATGGAGGTTACAGTATTGATTACCATACAGTAATCAATTTTTATTTAGAAAAGCAATAATTTGAAGTAGGAGTGGTATGTATCTTGTAGCATTGGTCAAGTTGGCAAATTGTCAGTGGCATCTCCTAAATATGCAAAGATCAAATGAGCATCAATCCATATGGGACCTATTCTGTTTTCAATCTGCAAACATTTTACACCTTTATTTTGATTATATACAACTAAAAGTTCATGCTAAAATGCTTGGGGCTTGTCCTTTATGCAGGTAACCTTGTTTTGTGTATAACTGTCATTTTTCTTAGGTTTGTAGTCTTCTGGGTCTCAGTGAAAGCCTTGAATGAGCAAAGAGAACACCAGTGATTTGCACATGTGAGTGTGTGAAGCACATCTTTACACTTCTTACAATAAGCAGGTCTGCCCACCTCTCTAGAGGAGCTCCTGGCCTGTCAACAGGCTCTCCTCATTGTTCTCACCTTTCATATGCCCATAGTTCTGAAAGGATACAGCGATAATATCAGGTGTGATTGTGTGTTTTTAAACTCAGCGCCCTCACACTGCAGCCTGACTCCTTGCTGCAAACAGCCTCGGCAGCGAGACGATCATCGCAAACGAAAACAATCGATTAGCATCTCATTTTCCCCCGGCCCGAACCCCCTGGGTTAAAACATGCCCGTAATCACCTGTGAGCCAGAAGAAGGAGAAAAAAAAATCAAATGAGCGGGGAGAGAGGAAGCGGAAACACCTGCCCTCCAAGGGTGAAATGTTGTCAAATTCGCAAAACGTCCCATGCATTACACTCACACACACACACACACACACACACACACACACACACACACACACACACACACACACACACAGACACACACACACACACACACACACACACAGGTTTTTTTTATTTGTTTATTTTTTGTTTGTTTATTTGTTTTTGTTTTTTATGCAGAGGCAGGATATGGGCTCAAAAATATGTTATATTCTTGTTATATATACACACAGTGGTGAATTTATATATGAACATATAACATAATATCATCTAGCTCTCACCAGGTCTGACCTGAAATAACAAACTCAATACAACATATATTACTGTTTATCTATTTATTTATCAAAAATACAACCAACATTGTAGAAATGTTGTGGAACAAATAAACTTTTCTGCTAATAACTATAAAGCACTGTATACATTTTGGAGAATATTCTTCACAGCTCTCTTCAGGTCTTGCCAGAGCATCTCAATTCGATTCAGATCGTAACATTAACTTGGTCATTCAAAAATCTCAGTTTTCTTGGATTACTGAACTGGAATTCAGTTTAACATCTGTTGTATTTGGGATCAGTGTTGTTGCATCACCCAATTTTATTGAGTTCAGCCATTGTACACATAGTCTCATACAGTAATATCTTCAATGTTTCTTCTGGAATCAAATTATACAACGTTATGCTTTGTTGGATGTGACTCTACACTATCTAGGGAAGGCTTCTACTAGATTTCGAGAGCACTGCTGCTAGATCAGTAGTTTTCTTTTATGGTTAAATTTTGAATAAGGGTTAGGTTTATGGTTTATGGTTAAGATTAGGGTTAGAGTAAGGGTTAGTTTTAGGCTTTATGGTTAAGGTTAGAGTAAGGGTTAGATTTTATGATTAAGTTTAGGATTAGAGTAAGGGTTGCATTGGGTTTTGAGCAATGTTAGGGTTAGAGTGGGTTGGGTTTGAGTTACTGTATTCTCAGGACTATAAGCCGCACCAGAATATAAGACGCACCTCACAAAGTTAAAAAACCTGGAAAATAACATATAAGGAGAAAAAGCTGCACCTCATTATAAGCCGCTTTGTTTCAAGTGTGGAAAAAAAGTAGAGGCTTATAGTCCGGAATATATATATATATATATATATATATATATATATATATATATATATATATATATATATATATATATATATATATATCTACCCCTTTAATAACACCTTTTATCAGTGCACATTGTATGAAATGCCAAATGTATAAATTCTTCTTCAGCCCAGGCTGCCTGATAAGCTTGGTTTGATGTTAAGCCTATTTGTAAATCACTAGCCATGCAAAAGAGTTACTGGACTGACCAATTTAATACAAACATTCTAAACACCAAGCCACCGTGTCACCTAGAAATTCAAATGATGCCATTGACATTTTGGTTGCTGAACAATTTTATCTAAAAGCTATGACTGTGAAGAATTTTCAAACTCACACAGAACTTACACATTCATCTCTTTAAATGTTTACAATAATTGTAAAAATTTAGCAATGGTTCTTCTATGTCATCAACTAAGAGTGTAGCCCTAAACCTGATCCTAAACTAAGCTTTACTGACCAAAAAGCAAGGTGCTTGTTATTTTAGTTTTAGAAAATTAAATTTGAAATTTTGTGGAAAATGCTTTAGAAAACCAAACAAAAAAGGAACAAAAGGTACAAAAGGGACAAAAACACCCCCTCATACACATACTAAAAAACATTTTTTGGAGAGCAATACATTTTCTATGCCTGATAGTGAACAGTCACTTGTGTATTGACGTGACTTGTTAGAGATTTTCACACCACACACCCCAACATTGAATTTTCTGTCACAGTGAGTTAGACCCACCCGGACGGTCTGAAAATGACGCCTGCCAGTCAGCGGGGCTGAGCCCAGGGCCTCCGCTTGAACGTTAATAATCTCCTGGCGGTAATTGCTTTAAGTTTAGAAGAGGTGCGCGTCTCGCCCCCCAGGGGACCCCACATTGAATAATTTATTCATCAGTCTGAGAGAGGCTACATGCAGGTCGCTCAGCGAGTGTAACCGAGTGTTTACATCAAGCGGCGGCTTTTTAACAATACTCCCCCCTCACCCTTGATTGGTCAAGCACTGAAGCTTTTAGTGTTTGTGTGTGTGTGTGTGTGTGTGTGTGTGTGTGTGTGTGTGTGTGTGTGTGTGTGTGTGTGTGTGTGTGTGTGCATATAAGAAATGGATTCTCCTCCTCAGCTAGTGCCGACCTTTATATTACCAATGCATCAATGGAGTGGAGATATCCCCACCACCACCCACCACCCACCACCCACATGTATTGCTTGAAATATGCATGTTTTTCTACCCCATTAATTCAGTCAACATACAATTAGTTCATGCCTATTAATAAGGCAGCAGGTATGTGTAAATGATAGGGAGTGGTAAGGGGGGTTGTGAGGTCTGTAGGGCATGGAGGTGGTCCAGCCATATGCTCCTTACAGCTCTTCTCTACCACACATTCATGCCTATGTGGGAAATAGCAGGTATTATATGATCAGATGTGTTTACACACAAGCTCAATATGTTAACTTGTCAACTAGGAGTCAGCTAAAGGTGTTAATAACAAGCATTTAATAATCAGTCTTGTTTCGCTGGGGTGTTGACAAATGACAGGAGACTCTGTGGAGGAAAATTGAATTGCATGAAATAACTAAATGTAAAACCCAACTAACAAGGCAAACTGACAGGTGGTATTCTCCTATTCTGGATCAGTATTGAAAGGGTTTATTTAACCACAGTCAGACTGGAGGAGATAGATTTTTGCCCTTTTTGACGATGATGTTTTTTTTTTTCTTCTCCATAATGAAGAATCATGGAAAATCAGTATTACCCCTTAAACAAGTCCTGAAAGACAAGAGAAGGGGTTTCGGCAGGATGGACATCAGTAAATTAAAATGTGTATTATTTATGTGGAACTATATAAACCAATTTACAAGAAAGTCACTTAAGTGGTTGCATTATTTATTCATAAGCCTCTACACAAGTTAATGGAACAAGACCATTCTAGAGTAGATTACTGTGTCTGTGTGTGTGTGTGTGTGTGTGTGTGTGTGTGTGTGTGTGTGTGTGTGTGTGTGTGTGTGTAATACTCACAAGTTACTTCATGAGAGTACAAGTTCAGTCTTTAGCAGATCATTTTTATGTACAACAACAACAACAACAATATTAATAATAATAATAATAATAATAATAATAATAATAATAATAATAATAATAATAATAATAATAATAACAATGTTTTTCAAACCAAAAGATGCTTACAATTGTCAGTACATAGAGCATCACATAGAAACATGAAAACACATTAATACATACAGATTGTCAGAACTAGACATGGGCAAGACCTAATAGAGGAGTAGTTTAGACTTAATGAAGCTCATATGGCTGGCAACTCAATTCAATTGTTGGTTCCTTCAATCGTTGTTAGTTCATTGTCTCTTCGCCTAGTGGCCCAGAGGGTATTTTCCCATTCTTCCCAAAGGCCAGTCCATCGGTTCATCCCTGAAAGTTCATATACCAGAGCAAAGAGAAATCAGAGTATGCTGCTTACATGAGCACTTGAATAATCAGATGACTACTGAAATCTGATCAACAATGGATTATTGAGTGCCTGCAAACATACTAACTGTTCACTCCTCCTGGTGTTTCCTTTTAAACTTTAGGAGTTGCCAAGAATGCTGGCTTGATTAAACCATAGCTGGTCATAGAAGTCACAGCATGAATGTAAAGTCACTTTGAAAATGTGAACTTGTATCGAAAATACTGTCCTGAAACACCATGCTAGTTCATATTTGATGAACTGACCAACTAGAAATTGAGATCCTCATTTTTGTGTATCAATTTATTGCTGTAAGAAGGTGCACAAAAAGATGTCTGAATCACCTGATTCTGTTATATGGTTCGGATATAGCAGTAAATCCCAGTACAACGATGAGTAAAAATGTAGATATGCTGGTACCAATGAGTACCAGCCCTCTTTGAGCACTGAGTGTGTGGAAATTAATCAGTTTTTGAGTTTGGCCATTTTTATAGGAGCCTCTGAAAAGAATGGATCACAGTATGCATTTAGTAATTGTTCTATTTATATATTATACTGTACTTTGTCTAATTCTTGTTCTGAATGCCTTGATATCCCTTTGCTGCTGACAATGTGAATTTCACCACTGCAGGATAAAGGATAAAGGATAATCTTATTTTATTTTAAATATGTTCTTATCTGAAGTGTCTGTGATTGTTGATTGAAGACTCCAGGGTTTGTTAACATGACTTCTTGTCTCATAATGTGACTGAAGTGGGGAAAGCTTTAGGCCACATATACGAATTCTCTTTGGCCCTGTACACTTCTCTCGTGTTACTTTCAGGAATGTCTCCCAGTATCTATGGAAATATTATCTCTTATTAACATTTTAAAATCTAGTTTCTCTTAAGGACACTAATGTTGGAGCGCTGCTGCATATTGCAGAGCTCTTTGTCCTTCAGAAAAAGGTCACTTCTGGACATGACTTGTCTTGGACAGTTCAGGTCACTGACCTCACAAGCTTCCTCTGACCTTTAGAACTTAAAAGGTGTAAATGGATCTAAAACACACAGTTGGTGTGAAGTGTGTGTGTGTGTGTGTGTGTGTGTGTGTGTGTGTGTGTGTGTGTGTGTGTGTGTGTGTGTGTGTGCGTGTGTGTGTGTGTGTGTGTGTAGGGGGCATGGATGTGTTTGGAAGTGTATGCCTGCAGAAAAGCTCTATCCAGTTGTGTAATGGCCTTAAGTGGAATAAATGGATGAGAGTCTCAATCTTATCCTATTAAAGGTTTAGATGCCCACATTTCAAAAATTCACTCTTAGCACCACAGCCTTCCCAGAACGCGTTTATTAACAGAAAGTGGAAAACCTATGGTTGCAATTTGTACAATATGGCAGTTCTAAACTAACTAATCAAAACTAATCAAGTCCTAAAGTTAAGCTTGGAACAAGACCTTTTAGGAGGTTTCATAATCTACAACATTAGTAATTAGGGTTCTGTAATGGTTATCCTCGTCTTTTCAAATGTCCAGTGTATTGGTCAATGTCAATGTTTTTTAGTTCCATATTAGCAAGTAATACTAACTGTTAAAAGAAACCAACCTTTGTCCTTTATTGTTTGAAATTTTTTTTATCTTAAACATAAAGAGACTTGAAACAAATTCTTGTTGATTCCAGTGCCAACTAAGCCAATAAACTACTATATAAAATACAGTATATACTATTGCAATGTTATTGTCAAAACATAGTTGCACCCAGAGGGAATGAACCAACAGGATTGAACTTGGTGTGTAGGTCTGACATAAGAGCATATTACAAACATTGGATCATCGTGGAATCATTGTACCTGATTGACTATAACGCCATTCCCATTGCACTTCCATCTATTATGACTTGTTCTGTTGTGTTGGTAGCATGTGAAGTTTGCCTCTGAGAAGAGTTTGAAAACAGTTACAGCATTTTAATTCATTATGGGTTGCATTGTAGGGATCTGGGATGTGAGATGCTCTTAAAAACAAATTGTGGACAAAACCATGTGGATATTATCATAGCATGCTGTTGGCAGCAGTTGATAGAAGAAAGCACATGCCAGTAACATGAAGGATCTGGAAAACCTACATGAACCACAGAGAGAGAAAAACAACAGATTGTCATGCCAGACTGTCATAGAGGGTTTTCTTTTTATTGAATTGCTTCAAAAATACCTTTAAGTTTTAGCATTACAATCTAATACAATTAGAGTTGCATAAATGCAGATAAACCCACTTATTTTTGATATTGTGATACTGCTCAACTGCTTGATTTTGTATGGTCAGGCAAGGGACACCACAGTCCCACAAAGGGGTCTTCTGGAACAATTTAAGGTTAAGCGTCTTGCTCAAGGCCATTGGTCTATTGGTCAAAAGAGGAACAATTAAACCTGCAGGCTCCTGGACCTGGGTTAACCTCCTTGGTGTGTACCCTGGGAAGCCCATATTAGGCTTTAATCCACCAATTTATAATATTATAAATAAAGGTACTTCAAAAACTACACTGGGTTCTATCAAGAACTATATACTAGAGATGTGTGAATGTGTAGAGCATTTTAGAGACTTTTTTTAGACAATTAATGTATTGTATTTGGATTTTGGATTATGCAATATGTATGTTCATATCCATGTGTATTTCTATTCATTTTCTTTTTTCCATTTAATTTCCATTACATTAAATACAAATATGAAAGAAACATATTTCCACTGTCCAGTAAAATTATGTATCTCCATTTATGTCTATATTTAGTCTCCATGGATTTGAACCCTGTAAATAATTCTGGATACATAGACTAATAGAAATAGTCTAAAACTAGCAAAATAAGCTCTCATTTCACATTCACTTCCATCCAAAATTAAGAACATTTTTACCTTCTTTATTTTGGAGATACATATTTTTGACAATATTTAAACATGATAAAGCTTCCTCCTGAAAGGCTTGTGGCCAGCATTGTCCTGCAAAAAAAATGTAATCAAAAAGGTGTCATTTGTTATAATCATTATATTTAAATTGGCATGTTTCCATTCATTCATTCATTCATTCATTCATTCATTCATTCATTCATCTCCTTCTATCTGCTTCGTCGTGGTCAGGGTTGTAGTGGCTCTGGGAGCCTCATCTCATGGTTTTCTGTGTACTATATACAGTTCAACTAAACTAAACTAAACTAAACTAAACTAAACTAAACTAAACTAAACTAAACTAAACTAAACTAAACTAAATTACAACTTGAAGTTAACTCTTAGCAACCTATCTCTAATTCTATTGAAACCTATGAAATTGTTATTGTTTTTAGTCTGTTTAGAAGCTCCCTGACAGGGGAAAAGCTGCATGCTGTGCCAGCCCTGTTCTTTGTGTGCATTGGAAGCTGACCAGCAGCACCAATGAATGGGATCTTGTTGTGAATTGTAATAAATGGACAAAATGTGTACAAATCATGCAGAAAATTACAAAAATCTTGGAGTGCATTTTAATCATATAGGTATATATTTTTGCAGATCTTCTTATGTCCCAGAGCTTTCACAGAATGTTTGGGCACAAGAAGTACTCCTAGACAGGAGGTTCATTGAACTGGCATAATTCCAGCCCTTTTTACTGTAACGTTCATACTGTTTAATATTTTTGAAACTAAATATTCTAATAATTTGTAACTGTGGATAAGTCAACAGGGTTAATACTTTAACAAATTGAGTTTTTAACTGTGTACTAGGCATGTGTGTTTTTGTGTAAATAAAACAAAAAAGGCTCTCATTTCTTTTTGTAGTCACTGTAAGAACAACACACTTATATCTATAATATACAGTGGCTGTCACCACTTTATCCTTCTCAGGATCCTAGAAATCTAAGCCATCTTATAACTGCCCTTGGAAAAATGGAACAAATGCCAAATAAGAAAACAATGATAAATATCCAAATCTTTGAGAAATATGAATGTTGTTTTTAAGGAGAATTTTCTCCCTAAGAACATTACCTACCAAAAAGGCTGCTTTTATGGCACTGCTTAAAGAACTATTAAAAGCGCCTTCATTTTTAGGAGAACACTGAACAGTTTCTCCTCTGTGACAATAAGTTCTTCTTTATTTGCTTTACTGTATTTATTTATTTTTGTACCTTGTTCATTTATATCCCTGCAAGTGTATTTATTCATTTTTGCCAATATCAAATTAACACATTGATCTTGCGCAGCGAGAGTCACTCTAAACATCCGAACATGAGGATGTTATTTTAACAATAAGTTCACATCATCTAATTATATTTCATCTGAGAATATACAGAGCTCAAACCAATTCTCCCCGAGCCACATAGGAGTCCACAAAAACACATTAAAGACCTTTAACTCCGATCCTCCTCAGTAAAATATTACAGGGCGGTTTGCATTGCTTAAGTAAAGAAAACTTCAGGGGTTTCCTTTCGACCAGAATCCAATAACTAATAGCTGCTCTTTAGCCATGGCTAAACACACTTAGAGCCCACTTGCCGCACTACTCCTGCTATGCGCGTTAGTATTAAAAACTATAAACTACACAGAGGTGTCAGATTCTGGCTGAGAACAAAGCTCGCTCATCCAAATTCAGAGAGCACTGCATGCAATAACATGTGGAGGGCCAAGATCTATAGCCTGTGTTCCAGGGGCCTTAAGTTAGACAGCATTTTGAACTGCAGTGCATGAGATAAAATAATCTAAATGAATACTTTGGTCTTGCTCATGGTTATGTTTATGCATGAGGGGGAAGGTGACTGGTAATCAGGTTGGTTGAGAGAGAGAGAGAGAGAGAGACAGAGAGAGAGAGAGAGAGAGAGAGAGAGAGAGAGAGAGAGAGCATTTGCCCTTTTAGTGTCACTTTACTGCATTAATATCTTTATTTGCACGCTGTCAAATCTACTGAATAATCTGCATTCCTCAACTGCCCTTTGGACTTCACTAAGAATAGACTCTTACATATAAATGTGTATCAGTGCATGAGAGCCTGTGTATGTGTGTCTGTGCGTGTTATATGTTCACATCAAAATATATTCTTTATGTAAATAATTAGTCTAAAAACAACAAGCGGTTATATTGTATGCAAACCATGATGCCAATGTACATGCCGAAAACTTTCTATTAATCAACAGTCAAGTATTGTAAGTTGAGACTCATACATAATGAATTGTGTGCAAACCTCCTGGGCTTAACGGATGAAAAAAAAAAAAAATCAGGGGAAAACATGAGTACAGGCTGCATCTGAATAAAATTTAACCTGATAGCTGTGCATATTGTAATTGTTTTTTTAATCATCAGGGACTAAATTATTCATTTACATCCAGTGTGGGTTCAGTTTGAGGCTTTTTGGAATTGTTTTTCCAGATTTGACTGTCATTTTTTTCTCGTTGCAAATCATCCCTATTCATCACGCAGTTATTCATCATGTCGTCTTCACATTGTTTGGGTTTATTTATTATGGATGTGCACAATCCCTTGAACATATCAAAAAGTGGCAGCAACTTTTAGGTTTTTTTATTATTCTTGGAAAAACAATGGCAGGTTTTGGGTGCACTTCTGATGTTTGTATGTGTTTTTTCTTGTTTTCCCTCTAAAATAATTTTAATTGGAATATTGTAAATTGAGTTGAAATAAAGTTATGTAAGTAGATTACTGTGAAAACTCACAGTTAAAATTCCCAGTCAAAATCACCTGAGGACTAAATGCCATAGCTCAGGTCATCCTTCATATTGTGTACAGTGAGGCAAGATTATACATGAGTCCATTAAAATGCAATGCAGACTTCCCATTTATTTCAAATATGTCCAAAAAATAAATTGTACATTTTCCACAAACTTATTCAGAACCTCTCGATTATGCAACAAAATGATTCAGAACATCAAAAACATGCCCCACAATGAATTGGAACATCCCACATATGCCCCAAAGATGAATTGAAACATCTTGTATATGCCACAAAAGGACATAGAACATTTCATTTATGCAATACAGTTTATTAATTTCAACATCAATTATATAAAAATCTGACTGGTACACTGTTTCTCAGTATGACCACTTACAGGACCTCATTAATGTTACATTAAAGTTACACTCCAGGAGCACTGCTGTGTCTGATGCAGTCATACTAGCGCAACACACACTAACCCACCACCATGTCACTGTCACTGCAGTGCTGAAAATGACTCCCCTCCCAGATAATACCTGCTCTGTGGTGGTCCTGTAGGGTCCTGACTATTGAGGAAAAGGATGCAAGAAGGCTACCAAAGTATGCAGAGAAACAGAACTAGAACTAGAACTAGCCTGTAATTATAGATCTACAAAGCACTTCATATATGGTAACAGAAGCTGATATAATGGACAGTGAAAATGAAAAAAAAAATGATGTGGTCATAATGCTTGATTGGTGTATGTCCCTGAAATTGAAATAGTAAACAAATATCACCTGTATTCTCCTATTGAAACGATAACGAACATGCTGTGACCTTTGCAGGTGCTATTAAACAGCTGGGTCTTAAGAAGGAATGAAATCAGAATTTTCATTTTAAGCCAGCACACGGGAAGCATTTCCTGGGGCATCACTTCATTTTACAACACTTTAGAGGATGAGTGAGGTTGTTTATCTGGTGTTGCAATGCCGAACAAAAAAATGGCCTTGCTATTCCTAACTGTTCCTGACTGGGGGCTTTAAACACCCAGCTTGTATTCTGACCCTGCAGTGCTGAACCAGGCAAAGATTTTGGTGTATGTCATTCACCCCAGGACGCTGTGCTGACCTCCGTCTCACTGCTAACATCTCACAGCCAGCATGCCCCAAAACTTATGCTTTTCAGCTTCATTTATATCCCAGCACTCTTTCTATCTCTCTATCTCTCTCCCCCTTGCTCATTCCCTCTCTCTACCACAGAGGCTGGCTTTATAGCACCTGAAAGTTGAGGCTTCACCTAACACTGCGCAGTCATGAAGTTTAGATAGTGGTTAGCTGCTTCAAGTGGCCATGTTGCTTTTGGCCAGGCCCTCGCTTCATTCTTGGCACAGGTGCTAAGAAGCAGAGCAAGCTCAACTCTTGACATTAGCTGGCTCGCTGAATGAAAAAGTGAGGCCTGGATGTTTGAATGAGCCTTTTGTTTGCTTTAGAGCCAGGAAGCAAGAGAGTAGGCTAGCCAGACTCGTTTTTATAAGAATGGACAATTACTAACATTCCACGCTCAGAATGAAGCTAATTACTCACCATGAGAAAAGTACTTATTGGGTCATTCTGTAACGATCTTACATCATTACACCAGCGAGGGGAAGGTTTCAGGTTAGCCCTGTTTTAATTCCATCCCCTTATCCAGGGCAGATGCATGGATTCAGAGGCGAAAAAAGCTAGGCCCACGCGTTTGCACTTGTGAATTTAAGTGACTGCCTTCACCTCATGTAGACCACACAGCTGGAAAACAAAGTGTGGAACGACAAAAACATTTGAAAAACACACCTCCAAAGACTCCATATGGAAGCTTCAGCTTGAAGCAGCCAGCAATGGTTTAGAGGACTGTAATTACAGCAGGGTATCCCCTCCTCTCAGTTCCTCCCCTTTCTCTCTTCTCATCTCCATCAAAAAGACAGATGGCCGTGTCAGATCGCGTACAGTGGCGGCCGTTTATAATTCAACAGTTTTTTTTTTTTCTCTCTCTCTTTTTCCCTCCCTGTGCTCTAATATTAAAAGTTATTTTGAAACTGTGAGGCTTCGTGAAATTATTACTCTCTCACTCGCAGGGTCCAGATGACGGCATCCCAGTGATGAGGTGACAATGTATCATATTTCCGTTCTCCCTCCACTCGCGCCTGTCAACAGCAAAAATCAAATACGCATGATTGGCAGGCCGACATTTTTACAATCTCATGTGAAAATGTGTGTGAGGAGGGATGGAGGTGATGGAGGTGGTGGTTTTGGGTTGCGTGTGGGGTGTGAATATGCCTCGTGGAAACACTCTGAAATGGCATTTTCCCTCCATTTCCTCTGCAAGCGATGTATTGATGTTTTAATTATTCAACTCTTCTACTTATCTGCTATTGTGACAAAATGAAGACCCTATGAGAGTAATAAAAATTATACTTAGAGAGTGAATACTTGTAGATACATTATATTTGGATGAAAGTATTGCTCAATCATTGATTCTTCTAAAATCAATGGCACCAACTTTTAGAACCAAGATCTGCACTTTGTGAACAGTCACATACCCATTTTTTAGGCTTCATATCGCAGGATCATGCACATATTTTAACAAACGTACCCTATCAAACCATTGTCATCTCATCGTTGTGTTATCAGCAAGTAATAAAATAAATGTTTCTCCTATAAACACTTTTCAATTTTTTGTGATGAATAAAAGTATGTGAAACTACAAAAACATCCCACAAAATTAGCCGAGGATTCTAAAAGTTAAAAGAGTTTAAGTTTTTATTGTCTAGGGAAGGCACTATTTTTTTGAGAATTTGATTGCATTCAGTGACAATAGGGTTGAGTGTTAGACCCCAAGCACTATACAAATAAATGCTGAGCTGTTTGGGTCACAAAAATTAGAAAATAAAAAAAATAATAGCAGCCAAAATGTGTTCAGGAGGTATAGGACATGAAATGATCTCAGATTCTCCTTTCACCACGGCTTAAATCACATCTGGATCCCTATATAGTACACTACTTTAAAAAATGCTAGTACTAAATTTGACTTTGGATCAGACAGATCACATACATTTTAGATGAAGATTTTGCTATTTCACAGCCTACAGGTTCACTAAAGAAGGGGGAGCATAAGGAGAGGGAATGATTTGATAGATTCCACAGATTATACTAGAGAAGAGCTTTAACAAATAGATCAGATACACATTATTTTAAGTTCAAAGAGGATTAACTTCAATTAAAAGCCCTAGTCGTCAGTAGATACAGCTTGCTGTTATCATAACAACACCAGGAAGAGAGCTGTGATTGATGAAACCTACATAACAAATCATTTTTGGACCAAATGTAGCCCACATCTAAATTGTAAGTGCCAAAAGTAGCCTGGATTTGTGTCTTAAAGAACTTATGTTGACTGTGAAAAATCAAATAAAAGAGGAGAGGGTGAATCATTCTTGTCACACTTTCACCCTTCTGATAAATCTTGGTGTGAAATTGTGTCTAGCAACATGTGTTTTAAAATCACTTCACATGCAAATCATTTACACAAAAAAGTGAGTTCAGTGTGTAAAGGCCTTTAGTGAGGTCATGATGTTAGAGGATCACTATGCCTTCTCTTTGCCAACTCGCCAACTCATCCCCATCAAAAGTACACAGTGAACACAGTTCCACTGCTCCACAGCTCAATGCTTGGGGGCTTAATGCCCCTCTAGCCAAAAACCTGGTATTAGGCATGGTGCCAATAGGTTTGTGTTTATCTGCTGGAGAGTTCTATTCTATTTTACCAGTTGTAACTCTGTACAGGGGCTATATAATTTGCAAATCTCAGCAATGGGTGCACTAATGTAGCTGAATGCATTCATTTGAAGAGGTGTCTACAAACATTTGGACATATAGTGTGCTTCAAATATACATGAGTGGTGCGCTGCATTTGATATGGCTTATAAAACTCTCATCAGCCAGAGTGTCTTGCTCTGACATGAAGGGTTACACACACATACACATGCCACATACAAACTTTTTTCCTTTTTTATAGCCAATATTTAATAGATGCTTTGGACGAGCTCAGGCTCTTGAGTGGAAGAAGAAGTGTGTTTGATGAAAGAGCAGAAGTGACAGTTGGCATGCCGAGAGGTCTCGTTGTTCCCCTTCAGTTCATCATAGTCAGATAATAATACCAGCTCATCCTGAACAGAGAATTATAGATGCTTAAAGAATTTCAGGCTTGTACCTTCTCATTCTCTCTCTCTCTCGCTCTCTCTCTGCAGATCTGGGTGTGAAAACCTCCCTTTTTTTGATTGCCTCCCTGTCATTAGACTATGAATTGCCTCTTTGAAAATAATGACTGCAGAGGCTCCAAATCGTTTTAAAAGAAAATATCAAAATGGTTTAAGCTACTTAGGATGAATGCCAATTATATTTTAATATTCAGCCGAGCATATTTCAGTGCGGTGGGCGACGCATGCATAACTCATGGCTCGGTGGCGCTGGCCAGCTGCGGCTCGCAGCGAGCGCTTCAGTGGCAGGCTAATTTAGTGAAGAACTACCTGACTGATGGCATCCTCAATGAGCAGGTAATCTACTGAGGATTGCTGTATGGTTATGAGCTCGCCCGCTTCAGCTTGGCAACACAAAAATACATCAAGACCAATTACGATATCAACTTTCAGTCTGATACCCTTGCCACGCAAGTGCATGTATTTCTGCCCCAGGCACTTCAAATTGCATCTAATTTGAAATCTTTGGGGTTTTAATTAAATTTCAGAATATATGGAATTCTTCATTAGTACCTGTTTGGAATGGGAGATTATGCACCTACCTCTTACTAATGCTCTCTCACTCTTTGTCTCTCCCTCTCTTTCCCTCTTTCACCCCTCCCTCATTAAAGTGTAGGGACATAGTTCTCATTTCTGAAAACAGATTCACCATAAGGTGTTGAATGAGACCAAGACACATACACCCTCACCTCCCCAAAAATATATATAAAGAGAGAGAGAGAGAGAGAGAGAGAGAGAGAGAGAGAGAGAGAGAGAGAGAGAGAGGCCCATTGATGAATAGAGATCCTCAGAATAGTAATGAATCTTACATTTCTCTTAATGATTTGCAAACGGTTGTCTAATTATGGCTTGGATGGAGTTTGTTTTTATCTTAATGGAAAAGAAAGCAATTAGGATTCTTGTCTGTCTTTTTATAGACTGATTCCCACCAGCTGCAACATTCTGAAAGCATTAATGTCGTATTTTATGGTACTGCGAGATGGACCACTCGACAGAAATGTGCTTTCTATAATGGAGAGATATGCTTGAATCCAGTGGTGATGGCAAATAAAAGTTCTGTTCCTACTTTATGTGAACGATCAGCTGTATGCTTTCAACTTGTGTATATTTATACAGAAATGACAGTGTAATAATTGGAATGGATACTTAGAATGCACTTCTCTTAGCTCTTAGACCTCTAGGTCAGTTATGCAGGACGTTTTATATAACTTTATTTGCCTAAAAATGACAGTATTTATAGGAGAGAGTGGCACATGTCCAATGTTATTTTCATGAGATCTTAAGCCACTCAATTGTGTCTTAATTTGAGAATTAAATATGAACAGAATTTGTATAAATATGTTTTGATTAAAAATTACTTGTTAGACATTAGTAATACAGAGTATTTTTGAGCTGAAATGCAATAATTTGATGTAATTATTTGTTAATATTATATTGACAAGGATATGTTAGTTCTTATTACATGACAGTACTGAGAATTAAATAATCTACAAGACCTTTATTATTTTATTTACTTGCTGTATCAATATTACTTTTATTCTGATTTTTGACCTCCTTGTGAGCAAAGAAGGTTTTCTTCTGTAAACCAATATCTGAGTAAGTGGCATCATCAGCCCACCCCCTCTCAGTCTGCATGCAGGTTGAGCATGGACAGAAGAGTAAACATGCACTGGATGGCTGTTATATAATTTAAACTAAGATTTAATTCATTTGGAAAGTAGATGATTTTAGCCAGGCTGTACTGCTCGCTGATAGCTGATGACAGGGATATGATCAGCCTTGCTGTTTATTATTATATGTGTCATGTCTGTTGGGTACTCATCCTGAAGCCTAGAACATGTACCCATTGGCATTGTGTTTTTAGACCTAATGTACTTTACTTTGTAATGGCTAGGCGGCACAGACAGCAGGATCTTTTAATATTCATACATATATGATAAAAAAGTGAACCCAAGAAAACAACAGCTGCAAGTGTAAATGTTGATCTTGCCCGGCACACTAGTGTAGGGTCCTGGTCTTGGCAATCTTAACTTGATGTACTATGTGACGCTGTACTATTTTTGACAGCAAAGATTTCCTTCTTTCACATCTTCCATGAAAATCAAACTAGTTTGGTCTCTTTCTGATGGTAGATGCCATAATAAAAGCATTAATAAAGCATTAGTAATGCAATGAGGATTAAACAGAGGTATAGAGATATGTAAAGCTTGTGCAGGATTTGTGTCAGGTTTTATAGTGGTACTGTGAGCAGTATTTAAGAAAGTTGAATACTTTCTTGTGTGCTGTGTTGGTATAAGTGGAACTCCTCATTTCTGTCTCTTCTGTGTGTTAGTATGCAAAGTGTGACTAGTGGCTGATAGTGTGTCATTAGGCGCACAAGGGGGCATGTCAGGCCACAGCCCCCAGCCTGGATTACACACCGTCACCCTGTGAACCTACACACCACACACTGAGGAATACAGAGATATCATACTCTGACACACACACACACACACACACACACACACACAGTATATGCACACAGCAGTAGAACACTTGCACTCCCACTATAATGTGAAAACTCAGTGGACACTGTTGGTATGATGTTCTAAGTAAACAGCAAAGCACTTTTGTAAGTCGCTCTGGATAAGGGCGTCTGCTAAATGCCACAAATGTAAATGTAAATGTATGATCTGTTTTTAAATGAGATTAGTGGGTATAATATGGAGCTTTCTATAATGTATAAAATGAGTACTTTCATGTTATGATGTTATTTTGTATTTGTGTAGTTTTAGCAGATTGGGGAGATTACACAGCAGATTACACATTCAAACTCTAGAAAACTTTAATATTTTTTATAGTAGTGCATAATATATATATATATATATATATATATATATATATATATATATATATATATATATATATATTTTTTTTTATATATATTTGTTTACTATTTATTATTATTATTATTATTATTATTATTATTATTATTATTATTAATAATAATAATAATAATAATAATAATAATAATACTAATAATAATAATAATAATATTCTTGTTAATTTGTTGTTGTTGGTTCCAATACATCTGCCTTTTCCATGACAATTCCTTAGCCAGGCCTTAACACCTGATAAGTGTCCAATAAGACATTTGTTCTTATTACTGTATACTAAATTTGCCACTAAATGCTTTTGTCTTGTTATACAGTTATAAGTTGTTCTTTATTTATTTATTATCAGGGACTCACTTATTAAACTGTAGCATTTGCTATAAATTCGTCAGTGAATTCACTGAGGTGCTGGTGCAGGAACATATGCAGGAGCCAGTGGTGGAGTATATCAGCAGTGGACCCACTTTACATATGTAAACCAGGGAACTGATTGTTGACCTCTTAGATTAATCAACAATCAGAGACTGCAGGTCTGTGTGTTGTTGGGAGAGTCAACATTCTCTGACATACTAATACTGCCCAAACTAAACCTTTGCTTTTTCCAAAGTCTATTGGAACTCTTTTATTATTGGCTGAAATCGATGAAATGCTGTTGGGTGGCTTTTCTCAAGAGGAGATTCTACTTTCCAAACAATGTGACTTTATTTAGAATAATTTTATCCTTTATAAAAAACAGTTACCCTGTTTAAAAAAGAAAGGAAAAGCATTAATTAAAAATGTATTTTAAATCGAACCTTAACCATAACCATCGGTAACCTTAACTTAACCTGAACTTAACTGGTGGCTGATGTGATGCAAAAAGATAACACCATTGCCAGTGAATATTGAATCCTGGTCTGGGAGATGATACTGTGCAACACCAATAAGAATTCTCGGGCAAGACTCCTACATAACACTACATTGGCCCACCTCTGTATGAACTATGAGTAACCCAATAAGTAACTGAGGATAAGAGCTTCAGCTAAATGCTATGGATGTAAATGTAAACCTGAACTTAACCTAAACCTTACCCAAACCCAAAAGTTTAGTGTAAACATAAACCTAGCTTAAATGTACCTAGTCTTTGAATTTTTTGTGATTTCAGTATGAGGGGTTTCAGTCCATTCATTTCTTTTTTAGAACTTCCATAAGAGGGGGCAGCATGCTATGTGCTGTATTCTGGGTTGTTTTCTTTGTGTACACTGGAGGCTGGTTTATGGGAATTTGGCAAAAAGTGTCCTCACTGCATGAGAGCTATTTGTGAATCAGAATACATGTGCAATATATGTAAATATACTGTATATATGCTCCTGGACTGAGCATGATCAGGATTGTCTAGGAAACTGACACTGTGTGTATAAATATATCTATTACAATGGCCAGTGTAAGCATGCAGGTCATGTTACAAACTAAAGAGATGACAGCTCTTAATAAAAACATGAACATATTACTGTTCCTTTAATCACTTAGCAGAGCCAGTTTTTTTTTCTGAATCTCTTCTTTGTACTGCTGATTTCATCACCCTGCTGTGTTTTTTCCCCACTGAGGAAAAAAAAGACCATCTGATTCCCCAAACGGCCGCCTTAATAGAAAACACAATGTTGACACCAGGGAGTGTAAAGAAGAATCTCTTCTGTTTTAGCCTTTAGCTTTATTGTCAATGACTGCAGTTTAGATTACAGCAAAATAATGTGGATATCATGGACAAAAGTACTGTATATAGATGCTGTCATACAAAAACACCTTTTCCAAAATGGTACATTTCAGCGTGCACAGATTTTATTCCAAATCATTTTCAAGTTTTTCTGTTATCTGTATGTGTAAGCATCTCACATGTCGTGAAATTCTGACACAGTGTAAAGAACTGCTGCCAACTGCTTCAGAACTGCTGAAAATATGAATATGCAAAAATGCAGCAACATAGTTTTTGCATGCCAGTGACTGTATGTACTACTTGTACAATATTCTCTAATGCATTATCCATTGTTCAGTCTCTATTATTTACTGTTTCGTGCTTAACTTTTAGAACCTGAGATCTACACTTTGTGGGCAGTTACATGCCATTTTCAGGAACAGAGTAACCTACAGACATGGTTCACATATCATCACTCTCATCAGTGTATGAATAATCATTAGTGAGTAATTCAGCTCAGAATACAGCTAAAATCAACTTCTTTCCAACTGAATTCGCACAAATGCCAAAGCAGCCTTCCAATACATGTTGCTTTGTCCATGTAACCATGCTCAACATGCATGCAGACTCCAACTGAGTCCAACATCAGACACAGGGGGCAGGGCTAATGACGTCACTGAACCAGATATTGGGTTATAGAGGAAAATGAGAAAGGAGGGGCTGTTTGCTCTTTTTCTTTGCTCGCATAAATTTCAGAATAAAAGTCATGAGAAGGTATAATACTGATATATACATTAAAAAATATATAACAAAAATAAAGCACAGATTTACTTATTTATTGATTAATTTTATTTGGAGCAATCACAAGTATTTAGTATACCTCATATTACACATTTCTTTGTCAATCTAATCATTACAAATATTTCTTGCAATGTCAGCTTTAAAACACTCTGGATGAGAAATTTCCAACAGGATAAATTTGCACATCTCAAATGTAAACAAATTTGAGTAACCTGTGATCTCCTGAAAATAACAACATCAGGCATGTGTGACTATCTCATATAAATACTTTTTTTTTTATTTTGGTGAAATAAAGTATGTCAAACTACAATAACATCCTTAAAAACTGGCTCAGGGTTCAATACTTGATTGCTTGCTACCACTTCATGCTAGTGATGTGATGTGATGTGTCCCAAAACAGCCCTATTTGGTTCTTCATTAAACATTTTTGAGAATGACTTTGACTTTCTGAGTGTAGCTGTAAGCCAGTGAACCGATCAACATATCCCATAGAAATTAATATTATGCAAGTCATTCAGTATCAATGACTTGCAGATTCATCCTGTTCACATTGGTGGTGGATCTAGAGCATACCTGGAGCAGGGCACAAGGCAGGGATATCCACTGGGAAGGGCATCAATCCATTGCAGGGTACCATACAGTCACATGCGCACACACACACACACGCACACGCACACGCACACACACACACACACACCTAAAGCGCTTCCTCCAATTTCCTACATTACATTTATAGCATTTAGCTGAGGCTCTTATCCGCGACTTACAAGGTTACTCACATTACAGAAGTGGGCCAGAGTAGTGTTAGGAGTCTCAGCAAAGGACTCTTATTGGTGTAACACAGCATAGTTGCCCAGACTGGAAATTGAACCCCAGTCTCCCACATGGTGTGGTGGCTTGCTGGTTGTTTTATCTGTTGTTCCACTTCCTCTCAACAAGCTATTCACTGACAGTGACCAGAGCAGGGATTGAGTCAACAACCCTAGGCCCCTGGAGCTATGTGACACTGTCTGCAGTGTCTTCCTATGTACAGCAGCAATTGTGAAGGGACACTTTTTATCCTGAAAAGAGGACATGTCCAGGGAAAAGAGGACATGTGAACACCCTAGTTAGCTGTGCAGTGTAAGTAAGTCATCTGAAAGACTACAATTTCCTCCATGCTTGAGTTGAACTGACAGCCTTGATAACTTACTATTAGAAAACTGATCAGATCTTGCCTCCTTTGTGTCTGGCAGTAAGTAGAGTAAAATATCTTGCAACATTCAAATATCCCCTCCCTTTCAGAAAATCAAATGCTACCATGACAAAAAAAAAAAAAACATCTTGGAGATACAGCATTGGGTAGGGTACATCAGAATTACCTAATTTAACTTTAGGCAGAAAATGTGAATAAGTTCTCTTTAATGTTGTTAGAAACATATTTCTGCATTATATATGCAAACCTACACTCTTGTTGCCAATACTGTTAACACTGAACAAAAACAAAACAGCAGCTAGAATATTGCAATGGGGATCATAACAAAATGCATTAAAATGAAGAACTTTTCTTAAATCAATATCCGGTTTTTATGAAAGCACTAGCCTGTAAACGGATCTGAATCTCAGATTGAGGATCTTAGAGTGGCAGATATATCATATGGAATGTCTTGGGTAGTGATGAGGAAAGGAATACTCTCTTCCTCTCATCAGCAATGCCTCCTGCAGTAATGGAGGTATGTAGCAGCTCTCTGGGAGAAGCGAGGAGGAGAGGAGGGCTTCTTTAAAGCCTCTGATTGTGCTATTCACCCTTAAGTTTTTAATCACGTCCTCTCAGCAGCGGAGCAAAAGGGTGCTGCTATTCATCCCCTGTGATGTTAGGGGGAATGGGGAAATGAAAGCCTCCCTCTCGAGCTAATCATTAGGGGGCCACACTGCCTTGATGCAAAGATCTTTCAAAGCACTCCGGCATGGGGTCTTACCACAGATGACGAGAAAGCAGAAAAGAGGGATTGGGTAAAAGAAGGGGGTTAAAGGCATGTTTATATGACTATAACTTAATGGGAAGATAGCTAAAAGAGAAATGTGAAGCGAGAAAGTTCCACGTCTTAGCATAGGTCATGAATTACTCTAATAATGAGTAAAGACTCTAATCTAGGTCAAATTATGTGAACTTCAACTTCAAATCATTGTTCAACAAGGAAAGGGAAAATCAAGACAAGACGAACTGCTTCAGGAGTAAAAATAATTGTCTTAGTTCAAACTAGACTAAACTAAACTAGACTCCAATATGGTTGAGAAAAGAGTACCACATTGACTGTACTTTATTCAAGCATGTATTTCCATCCTGTGTGATTTTTTTTACATGTATTTTCAGGTTTATTACATGAACTCATTACTGTCAAACAATTACATTTGAAACACTAAGAAAACAATGCTGTTCTGGGTAACATCTACACACAGGCTGACAATCCATTAATAATCCCAATGATAGCTCAATGAGAATGGAATACATCAATGTATATATCTCAATCAACTTGTCTAGTCTGATTGATTTTCCAACTGAACAATGTAATCCTTTAAAAATAGAAGAGTAATAACTATGTGAACATGTATCTGATAACATTCCCAATCAGAATGTTTAAGGGTGTCGTCACACATTCCATTTTCGGTCCAGTTAAATCAAAGTCTGGTTCTTTTTCATCAATGTTGCTATTCATTTGGGCAGGTTTGCAAACAGTAATTGCATTCAGATGTGGACCAGCACAACCACACCAAGACCCTTTAGAGCAGGTGGTTTCAGTCTAGAGTTAGTTCATGGTGAGCATGTGATGCAATGAAATGTATTTGCTTTCATTTAATTTCAAATTTCAAATTGAAATCAAATTTCCAAACTAGAAACTTTAGAAACAAGAGCTTCTAAACAAACAAACATCAGCTATGACATTAAAACCTCTGACACGTGAGGTGAATAATATTCTGATTCCAATGGCACCTGTCAGAAGATGGGATCTACATATTAGGCAGCAATTTGAACAGTCAGTTTTTGAAATTGATGTGTTGAAGCAGGAAAAATGAACAAGTAAGAATCTGAGACATTTTGAGAAGAAACAGAGAGTGACTCATGATGACTGGGTCAGAATATCTGCAAAATATCAGGCAGATATTGTGGAGCATGCTATAGTCAGCACCTAGCAAAAGGACAACCAATGAACAGGCCAAAAAAAAAATGACAGTGTCATGGGGCCAAAAACTCATTGATGCTCATGGAGATCTCACCTGGAAATACTTAAATAACCTGCTGTGGATGTATTGGTGCCAGATAGTGCAGGATACCTTAAGAGTTCTTGTGGAGTCTATGCCTTGATGGCTCAGAGCTGGTGACATAAGGGTAACAATATTAAGATGATTGGTGTATGATGAACATATGGAACAATGGAAATTAAAAATTAAATACATAAATGTGTAGCAATAAGATTTTTTATTGAAATAAAAATGTATTAATTTTTAGATCTCATGTACCTTGAGATTAAGGCATCTGAACAGGTGAAAATAAATTGATAATTAAATAAGTGAGGGAAAAAAAGGTATGTTTTCTACTGATTTAAGTCCTCTTACCCTAATAAAAAGCATGATTTCGAAAGTGGCCCCAGCTGGATTCTCCCATTGCATGAGCTCAGTGACTGGCTAATGCCTCCTTCATAAATAGTTGCCACAATAGTGGACATAAACCCAGGTGATTGGTTTTAGCTGATCAATACGGACAAATGTGGCCCCAGCCAATCAGACCGGGCCGATTCCCTGGTGGCCACTAGCAGTGTAATCTGTTTTGAGGAGGAGTTTAACGAGCTGTAGCGTCTTTACTGCATGTACCACCACTCCTTGCAGGGATACCATTTCAGAGGGGTCGGCTCACACTTTATTTAAACAATTTACACTGGTGCTCTGGCTTGCTGTGAGGTCCTGACCCTGCACCGTATGCTTTAAACTTTTCATTAAGTATGGGAGATTACTGGGGTCCTGCTCCACCTAAAACAGTCTACATAAGAAGTGCTTTCCTGAGCTGGTGGAGAAATTGTTTTAACCCCATGAGACAGGTCGATCTGCAGGGATCACTTAATACACTAGAGCTCCTGTACACTGGTCTGCAATACAAGGACTGTGGAGAGGTTTATGGGTTTACCTCTTAGGTCATGACAGTCTGGCAATGGCTAGTGAACATGCCTGGATTTAGCAGACGCTGCTGAATCTATAATTCTGACAATTTACACTTTTCCAGCTCATTTAGCTATCAGGACCAGAGTTCTATTGTTCACTTTAATAAAATTAAAACCTGATTATTTTGTATTACTTGCCACATAATAACAGAATAACAGGCTTAAGGATGTGGCTATGTGAAATTTATTAACTCTTTAGACTCTACACTTAGCCTCACAGTTCAATCATTCACCCTTAAAACTACAGTCCTCTTCAAATTAGCATCGGTTTCATATAAATATTTAATTTACTATTTATATTTAAAATACCTTTAATTTGTCCTCTAATACACCAGATCATACACAATATGTCCAAATTTTAATGGAGACCCCTTCTAATGAATGCATTCAGCCAGTGAAAGCTACACCCATTACTGACACAGATGTGCAAATGCACACACAGTGTGTCTAGTCCCTACCAATAGATTAGGATTCTCTGGAGCACATAACCATGAATCTATTGGCACTGTGCGTATTGCCAGGTGTGGCTAGAGGGGTATAAATCCCCCCTACATTGAGCTGCAGAGTAGTGGAGCTGTGTTCTCTTGAATGATTGTGCTGCAACCAGTAATTTTGGGATGAGTCAGGGAGTTGGGAATGAGGTGGAGTGATGAGCGTCCAACATCACAACTACTACTATACAATTACTAATGCTCACTGAGTGCAATCAAATCCTCACAGCAATGCTCCAAAATCTAATAGAAGGTCTCCCCTGGACAGTAGTGACAGTTACTCCATCAAAAGCAGGATCAATTATTTTAAAAACCCTGGATTTCAGAAGAAACAATCAATGAACAGGTGTTCCAATACATTTGTCCATATAATGGCTAGTTTATCTTTTCAAAAATGTCAAGAGTAAAAATAATTGAGTGCTGTATTTCTTTACTAAGTATCTGGTTAGATTTTGACTTTATTTTTAAAGTGGAATTTTTGCACTTTTATTTCATTTCCAAGGTAAAGTTAGTTTTGTACTTTATCAATTTGACCTTTGACCTCTACATTCCTGAATATAAAATAAAAGTATATTGGCTCCATAGTTCATTTCTGGTTTCAAATACAATTTGTCCACACATACCTATTAAACCAAACTATATAAGCACAATATATTTTCAACAAATTGTATTTTATATGTTTACCTTATCGTTTACATAGTATGGTGAAATCATAGGGCCCTAGTAACACAGGTAACAGCTCTTTTTCACAGTTAGTGAAATTCTTTGGACTGTCAGGCCAAGGGTTACTAGTATTCAACACTGATTGCTTTCTGACTACTATTCTAGGAATCTAATGCCCCCTAAGTCCTAACCAATTTGATTTAGCAAAATTGGGAATGGGAATTGACTAGACTGCAGACAAATTCAAATTCTATATCCTCTCATACAAATGTAATATCAACTGAATGCAGTATTAACATCTTTCAATGAGCTGTGAGGGAGGAACAATTATTATTTATTTTTATTATTATTATTATTATTATTATTATTATTATTATTATTATTATTATTATTATTATGACTTTCATATTCTGTGTTTTTATATTGTAAACTAGAGTCAGTCCTGTAATCAGGCTATTGGTCCACATACTGAGTCTTGACACTGTAGGAGCCAATGTGAATGCAGGCTGTCTGTGTGCTCGGTGGTAACTGATGCTGCCTGAGGAAGAGTGACGACCCAGCAGGAGAGAGTGCAGGGTGGTCATTGTAGGCCACCTTTTGAGCCATCTCACATTACCCACCTCAAATGTGCACCACTCCCCCCATTTACAGCTATGCTCTTGTGCTCATTAATATTAAACACTAGACAAATCAGGGCAGCAGCTGATCCCAGCTCTGTGTCTGTGGAAAAAAGCAGGGGCTAAGAGACCCACCATTCAACACAGAGGCACAGTCATAGACATGGTCCATTCATACTGATCTGAGATTAGGCCTGTGTACTGTAAATTCACCCCTAATGAGTGAACTCTTACTTAATTTCAGTCACGTTTATATTTTTAGCACAGTGAAATAGTTGTGCACAAACCTATAAATTCACAATTTGTATATGAGCTAATGGTGGTGCAGAGGACCAGTTTTTGGCCATTGTAGATTGGACAGACCAATAGAATATCACCGAAACATTTTTTTAACTTTTGCATCAATATATCTCACATATTTTGCAGATTTATTGTTTCACAAGTAGCTCCCATTCACTGGTGGTGCTGTTTTGCCCAATAAGATATGTCCTTGAACAAGAAGGTAGAATACAGCATAACAACATGCTTCGACCTTCAAAAAATGATTTTCTGGATGGAAATGCCTGCAAAAAACATTTCACATTGTTTAACAATTAGGTACATGATTAGGAAAAGGTCAGCTTCTAGTTCAGGTTAGGGTTTGGTTAAGTTTAGCTTAAGATGAGAATATTTATGTTGAGGTGTGAGTTCAAGTAATTAAATTACGCTGGTTGCTTCTAAATTGCACCTGTAAAATGCACAGCTTAGGCACACACAGCTAGTCTAACATATACTTTAATATACTGTACTCTTTTAGTAACATAGGTATGTTTTGTACATGATACCAGGTTGGGACAGAATGTCGTAAACACCCCCCATATGTTTTATTTGAAACTCCTAGGAGACATATATATATATATATATATATATATATATATATATATATATATATATATATATATATATATATATGGTAGTTTTCCTTGTATGTAGGCTATAGAGTTCATATTCACAGTCTGCAATGCATCATGGACTTTCAAAATGTAACAAGTGACATTCATCAAATCAAATTCCTAATTATGCTGATTCTATAATTCTCTAAATCAGGGGTCACCAATCCTTTGCCCAGAGAGCTCCCTTTCTGCAGGTTTCCACTCCAAACCAATTGGATAAGATTGAATGAGATGTGATAGATTAGAGAATTTGTGTCAATTAGGTAAATAATGTCTGACCCTTACTGAATCCGATATTTTAGCAGGGTTGAACTGACCATTGTTCCCCCTGGTTGACCAAATTTAGATAAATTTGAATTGAATTTAATCTATTTAAAATGATTCTGATTTGAGCTTTTAGATAAATTGAAGTTTGAAATAATTTGTGTACATATGTATATTTTTTTAAAGTCACATTGTGTCACATATGCAATCATACAGTCATAAATTTCACTCTTTCTCTCTCTCTCTCTCTCTCACACACACTCACACACACACACACACACACACACACACACACACACACACACACACCCACACATTTTGATTATATGTCCATATGTATGTCCGTATGAGTATGTATGGCTAGTGTGATTGACTTGCATTCAGATTAAGCATTTGCTGGGCAGTATGAACTGTGCCATAATATGAAACAGCACTTGCTCCTCCACCATAGAACATCTGCAGGCAGGCGTACTTGGAGTAACTCACCATTACTACATAAACGCGAAATGTCAAGGAGCTAGCCTGAAGGCTGGGGCTCTACAGGTATGCAGACACAAAATAAACAAAACTGACCTTGCATGCCAAATAATCATGGTTGCATGTTTCACAGTGGAAAACAAAGGAACGTTAAAAACCAAGGCTCAGTAGCACCTCAGGTAAAGCTATAATTCAAATACATGGCTCTCAACCATAGAAATGCCTCCTTCGCCTTCAGTAAAACGCTTCTCATTGTCCATCCTTCATTTGAATAACTGAGAGAAAAACTTGGCACCTACAGTTTTAACTCAATTCCGTCAGTCAAACGATGAGGGGGGTCCACAGAGAAGGAGGCAGACAGAGAAGAGAGGCGAGAAAGACAGAAAAAAATGGTCACGAATGGTGTGAATGGCGGGGTGGCCCTGAGGCTACAGCTCAGTGTTGATAAGGAGATTAGTCCCTAAAGAGCTCCATCTTTACTCGCTGAGAAATTAAAGGCTGCCAGCTCCTCTCTCACCTGTCCCTCTGACAGCTCTCTCTGCCCTAATCCCTGTCCTACACTAAAGAAGCATTTATTAACAAATTAAGAGGCCTCGTCTCTACCCCCACAACGCCTCGTCACCCCCCTCCACCCACTCCTTACAATCCCTCTCCATTGGGTCGGTCTTCAAAAAGTTGTCTTGATAGCAGTGACAGGGTGATTATCAATGAAAAATTATTTAACACCACCGCAGGGCCTTCACTCTGACAAAGCCTAATAAGTCACATGGGTGGATATCAATCAAGCCAGGGCCGCTCCGGATTTGGTAAATATTCCCCCAAGTTCAGGCAAATTACCTTGATTATGTGGAGGCTCTGCATGGGGCTGGGTGGCTGTAGGGTAGGGGACGGATTTTACAGAGGGAGGAGGAGGGGGGCTGTTTTTAAACAGAACAGAAAAACCGTGGGACGTATCTGCTAATAAAGCTGACAGCATCGGAGAATTAATTAGAATCAAAACAAACCTGAACGGAGCCATGCCGATTGCCATGAGACTGCTGCTCTGCCTCTTTCATTTCTTTGCTGGCGTTCAATACAACGGGCTCAATTTATGCAAATGAGCAAAGTTACAGATTTCTCTGCAGTTTTCCAAATTGACTTGACTGGAAATGGACCTGATTGGTATTAAAGGTGATGTTGAAGTAAAATAGGAATATTTTACCACCTACAGTTCATAAAAGTCACATAATCTTAAATATAATTGTGTTGTAGAGTCATGTGAAACCAAAAAAAACAACACATAAATCTTAAGAAAGGTCTCACTGTAATCATTTGTAAAATGTATAAAGTTAAATCACCCCCTCATTTATAGCTATTTAGAACATGCTTAGAGGGGATCTTGGAGAAGCCTGTTTAATTTAAACCTCAGACATTAGATTGGATTGCACCATGGCTCATCCAATATTATTCTATAACAATTTTAATGCTAGAACTATTTAATGCTATAATTATTACAGTGAATCTTATACATCATTCAGTATCCACTATGAACTATCCAGTAGCTACTTTAAATTATTCAGTAAGAACACCTACTACAAATTAATCAGTAATTACTATGAACTGTTGAATAACTATTCTGAATTATTTATTAACTTATTAAACTAATCCATAAACAATGTATATAGAAGATTGAAGAAAAGAAGCGTGTATCATTCGTCAATGGCGATATCTGCGAGGCTGTCCATTCAAACTGATACATCTTCCATGACCAATTCACCCTCCTTCAACTGCAGCAGCCCTGTCACCAGCCTGGGCCCAGGGGCTAAATCCACTCTGTCATTTGAAAATCACTCAGAGACATCCACAAAGATGGCAGACTCTTTAATGACTCAAACAAAAGTGCCGTGGAATCATGATTGACATATTTAGGCCTGCAAAATTCTCACGTCACACAATGCCAAGTATTCTCCTTTATATTCTTCCAGCAGTGGTGAGATTAGCAAAGAGGCCTCCCCGCTCCTCTGCAGCCCCTCTCTGCCCGGGGCCAAAACCTAGCCACAATGTAATCAGTCCAAATTAACCCCAAATAACAACCAATGCCACGGATCCAGGCCTTTGAGTGTATCGCCTCGTCTGTGTGATTAAAAGGGGTTTCGGGGCTTATTTCATTGTTATAATTTGGCCTTGAATTTGGCTAAATCGGTAATGGGGAAAAGAAATGGATTTGAAACAAAATCCCTTTCGAAAGCAATCACGGTACATAAAAAGAGAGGAGAGGCGTTTGCCTAAAGGAAGAGCAAGGTTCCCATCCGATGACATGACGGCATGTGGTAATGGAACCAAAGCTGTTAATGTGGTTTTCTTCAGTTAAATTGATTCATGAATTTTGAAGAGAACATTATCTAATGAATTTACTCTGAATAGAAAGCAATTAAAAGGACACATCAGCCTGATTAACCCCAAAGTCACCCACAAGCCACAATTGATGTACACTTTTAAATGATTTTCATAAGAAAAACTGGAGCAGATTTGCTGTCTTTTTGCCCTCGACTAATCCAGACAAATTAATGAACAAAAAGTTAATTTCTGTGATGACCCTATTGCACTCTAACCTGGATTACGCAGGCGCCTAATGCGGCTTGTGTCACAGTGTTAAGGACTAATCAAGGCTTGCATTTTCTTTTTTTCAATCAAGGCATTACCTTTCCGCTGAAGCCAGAGAGGGAGTTCAGGATTTCTAGTTAACCTGATGTTTCAACACACTAACCATCCTCATCATAAACAAGCCCACCACGAAGGCCCTCAAAGATGAACAATCTTCTTTCTTTCTTTTTTTTTTCCACCTTTCCTCCTCTGGAATGATTCAATGCTCCCTGATAGTGGTGGAATTGCCCTTATTATTTAATTAATAAGCTTTTCTCTTTCTCTTTGTGGTATGACCTATATTCATCAACTTGTGTTAATAGTTCACCGTCTATAAAATGCTTGATTTTCATTTTTAATTGAGTTGAGACGCTACTTAACGAACTCCCCTGCATTTTTTTCTTCTTCTTAAAAAAAAAAACAATATGTGTGGCATAATGAAACGAAAGTGGTTGACTCTTTAAGTGCCGGATGGAGTCCTATACTGACACAGCAGGTTTGCTTATTACTAGAAGGTCCTTCCTACAGCTGCCATTTATTATCATCAGAAGATGGGGAGGCTGTTCTGCAAACAAAATGAAAACCCATGCATATTGTTTGTTCTATCAAAATTTGCAATATGATAGAAAAAAATAATAATTAATGGGTGAAAAAAGAGAAAACATGGAAAGCAGAATAATTTGCACATCATGAAACGATAAACAGCTTTATGAATAGTGAGTAATGCAATAATGTAAGACCTTTTGGCTGCAGGTTCCATCGTGAGGCCTTTTATCCAATATAAGAAAGGATTTCATTGTAATATCTTGGGTACAGTCAGCTCTTTTTTCGGCAGTTTGCTCTAAACACATAATTCATGCGTTGACCTTCAGCTGAGGCGAGAAAGCAAAGAGAGACACTCCTCACAGCAAACAGATGCAGCAGTTCCTTTAGAAATTATAGGGAGCTTGCTGAAGTATAAACATATGCCTGCTTAGGAATAAGAAGAAATATAGCTGTGTGATGAATGCGAGATTCAAGCATGTTTCAGAAGTCCGTTATAATGGACAGCTGTAGTCTTCTGGAGAATGATTAGGGTGTCTGAGATCCAAATGTGAAAACGTGAAAAAACGATAAGACATAACCATTAAGTGAACACTGCAGGGAGTATTCTCTATAGTGGGATTACTTTATATATTATAACACTTTTTAATTAAAACATTGCGTATTTCTACATCAACTGTTCCATTGCAAAATTCTGACATTAATTTTACCTTTTCATGCAAGTTAGAGATGGTCGTTAGTCAGCTAGAAAATCTTTGCTCAAGTGAAGTGTTGCTATAGTGATATGGTGTTACAATAATACATGCCAACTGAAGAAAACACTGACACTGAAATGGATCCTGACACTGCACAAAGTAGTTGGGGAATAGTGGAATATTTTTATTTTTTCTCTCGGTATATTGGGGGAGACATTTTGAGCATATCTGAATTTGTTCCTCCAATATACATTGTGACTACCGCCTTGACCTGACATTTAAAGTTTTCTCAGAATACATCAGACAACTATGACCATCCCCTTGTTTCTACATTCACTGTCCATTTTATCAACTCCACTGACCATGCAGGAGCATTTTGTAGCTCTATAATTACAGACTGCAGTGCATCTGTTTCTCTGTATACTTTGTTAGCGTCCTTTCACCCAGATCTTCAGCATTCAGGACCACACAGGACCACCACAAGACCCAAGTCCAAACTTGCTTATGAATAGGAATATGAAAAGCATGTTAAATAAGTAATATTAGATGTCCATTCAAAGTGACATTCTTCTATGGCATTCTTCTTATCATACTTCTTACATTCAGATGGCCTCACCCCCACACCAACCCCTGGTCAGGACATGCAGAATACAGGACCACTCACCCACCCCACCCAACTCAATCCAGGGATGCACTGGGGTCTTCAGTTTTGGCAAGATTAATATAAGCTAATAACAGACATCTAAGACAATGTTTTACCAAATCTACCTGTACAACATATTTACAGTGCAGGCTCTTCCAAAGGTTAACAGTATCATAGTATCCTAACATTGATTAACCATTATTCATTTTCTGTTCTCTTCATAAATGTAAGGACTGTGTTTGGCAGACTCCAAAGCTGGTGTGAGAGTGTGTTTCCAGCAAATTAAAACATTTCCACCACTGACATCCTCGGCTCACCATGGCGTCGTATTGACCGTGATTTTGCTACCAGCGGTTCGATATGGGCCGGGAATCGATTCAATAGGAGAAGTTTGGCCCCCACATCTTTTTTCCACTTGACAAATCCTTTAGCGAGGAGCTAGTTTATTCAGTGCTGGCCATGGCCATTAATGCCTGTGTCATGTTTTTCTGCACTCATCTCCATGGCCTGCTGATAATGATTTTGCATCATGTTCAGCTTGTCATGCCTGTCAGCCACGCTGAACCATTTGACCAGAAGGAGGGGAAAATGCAGGCGCGACTATTGATTCCAGCTTCTCCATGTCACTTGTTCACCAGGATTTAGCTATTGATGAGGCTGAGAGTGAAAACAAGCCCACTCCCTTGAGGCCCCGCTTGCTAAGAAGAGTAAAAAATGCAAAGTTGGGGGAAAATATTCAGGCCCAGTCCCAATCCGTGGGATTCCGACATCGATTGGAACGCACCTTCATGTCGTTTTCTCTCCCTTGCTCTTTGTCAAGCAGACAAATCTGCGGGGTTTGGCCACTTTATTCATCGTTAGAAGCGGTGCGCTCTGTAAATGATGGATTTGTGCACGGGATAAATTAGATTCCACAGTCATTGCTTCTCTAGAAGGCTGTCACGACTGCCAATGTCAGCAAAATTAATAACAATAATCAAATTGGGAGGTACGCATACAGAACACACGGAGAGTCCTTTTACAGCGTTGTTTCGCTTGTCAGGAGCATGTATAATAGGAGGACAGTTGTTTGTCCATAATGGGCTGTTGATTTGCAGGTCAATAGGTCAAAGGCAAATGGAAAGCAAGGTTTTACAATGGAAATTACCCTTCTTGAGGCATGCGGAAACTTTGTGATAGATTGAAATTCCAGGTCTTAAAATTGTACAGCTGTCACTTTAACCTAAATGTGTTAAAAGTCAACAGCAAAGCAAATCCTGCTGCTTCAATTTATCATTCCACATATTCCTTTAGACATTTTCCTCTAATCTGATAAAACTTTCAGAGCAGAAACTCCACAATATAGATTGAATAAAATGCACTTAGAGTGATAAAAATCGAGACTGAAGAAGAAGAAAAAATTGTAGTTAGTTATAACATTGCACATAAAAAAGTGGTATATTTAGCCGGGCTGCTGCTCTCTCCTGCTCAGTATCATTCTCACATGTCAATCTTGCTCTTAGATACTGTATTCTATTCATCCTGCACTAAGATTACATTTAGATATGGAGGAGTCTCTCAGTTTCAATCTGAACTTATCTCATTTCCCACACAGCACAAACAAACCTAATGCTCACTTTTTCCCTCCATCCTCGCCTTCCCAGTGTTTCAGCCCTCACTCCACCAAGGCATTCTGGGTAAACGGACCATGGCATGGTAAAACATTATCTGATTTCCAAAAGGCATAATAATAATTAAAGATTATTATTTTTTACATCTTTATTCGATCAAAATTTTGGACATTAAAAGTAATAGTCAGTAATAATGACAACATCCCTGTATCACAGGATGTAAACACCTTTTGTAGTGTCTTATTTTGTTTTTCAGTTCTTGTTTGGAGCATTTTCATCCTTTCTTCCTGCAAAAGGCTTCTAGTTCTGTGAGAGAATTCTTGGGTTGCACTGCTCTTTTGAGGCAAATGCATTTCCAATAATGTTTATTTTGGGGGACTGTGAGGACTTCACAATGTGCCTCTTGAGTTAGTCCATTGTAGATGTTGACGTGATGGATCATTGACCTGCTGTAGAAGTCATCTTCTTCTTTTCATATACAGCTTTTTATTTTTCTGTATTATTCTGGAATTAGTTTTTTTCACCAAATCCCTTCTTTGCCTGTGAAAATTGTGTTATTAACACAATAATATTAAATTATCTATATGAAATGAAATATGAATTTTCTAAGCCTGACATAAATTAATGAATGTATGTTAAATGACCACCTACCTGAAGGACTGCATTAGGCACTACGGAGGTTTACACAGAATACTGTGCCAGTCCCTATATGGACATACACTCATACACTGGGTTTTTTGGACTCTGAGAGCCAACCAGATTCCTGATGAAAACCACTGACATGGAAACTCTACCTACATTGGGACTTGAAGCCAAGACCCTGGTGCTGGTGAATTTGCTACCCACCAAGCAACTATGCCACTATGACATTTTGGCTAAAACCAAAACGGATATGAAATCAGTTTCTTTCTCTACCTTTTCCTCATTGCCACTGGATACAACATGAGCACAAGGATCAATCCACTTCATTACCCGTTGGAAAGATTTTCTTTTCATTTAATATTTTTAATTGTATTTAACAAATACAAATAACACATTAATCTTATTTAAAATGTTGAAATGAATGTTTCGACTATAGCCATACACATATTTATTAGTCAATGGTTTTACCCACACTCTCCAGTTTTAACCCTTTTCTTAGGTTCTCCCTCAAAATCAGGACATTTTGTCCCACAAATGCATGAAAAGAAACATATGTTTTACACGTGCACTCACACACTTCTCCTCATTTCGTGTAAGGCTGTGACTTACTCTCCAGTCCTTTAATCTCTGTATATTACAAAGCAGGCCAGCATTACAGCAGAGCAGCAGATGTTATGGCACTGAGCTAACCTGTAAATATTTGAGTGACATGAGCCCCCAACACAACAACAGAAATGAAATATGTGGTCGCTGAGCTATATTAAAAAACAGGGAGAGAGAAGAAGAAAGAAAGGAAAATCGCTACATATCCTGAGGGAATGGCATTGTATGACCCGTGCTTGTGTTTTTAGAGGCTTTTACCATAGACTGAATCCGGCATTCTCTGCTGTCTCTTTCTGCCTTTCGCTTCTTGTCCTCTGTCCAGATTTGTTCTATTTTTAATGCCTGTGAAAGCAGGATTTAAAGGGGCGGTTGTGGGGGAAGGGGTTGTAGCAGGGCCAAATTCTGCCCCAAAAGAGCTACCCCTTTAAGGAAGCATCTGTTGTGTTGAAGGACAATATCCAGTCCAGCACGTTAATGTGTTTCGGGGAAGAAAAAACCTAGTCGCGCTCTCTCATTGTAGGCACAGACATAACACACGCATGCACATACACATACGCGCACACACACACACACACACACACACACACACACACACACACACACACACACACACACACACACACTCATACACAAGCTTACACTCAAGCCCACCCGTCGTAAGCAGAAAACACATCATAAGTCACTCTCATAATGCTCAAATTAAATACAGAACTGAACTGTGTGCTTATGCTTCTAATCAAATGTTGTTTGCACTGCGTTTAGGGTTCATTATAGGAGTTAATGACCTTGTAAAATGTAGAAACAAGTTTAGCGAAAAAGCCGCACTCGTAAAACACACTCCGTCTCGCTTAGTGAAGTCAGTCTGGCCAGAGACCAACAGCTACCAGAGTAAAGGCGATCTCAGCTTCTTTCAAATATTTGTTTGAAGAAAATCAAATTGTAGTTAATTCAGTCCCCTCAGGCAAAACCTGATTAGACATCAATTGATTTGTCATTAGTTGTGCACTTAATGTGACATGCACTCAATGCAGTTATGCAGGAATATCTGCAGAAAATTTTGCGGGAAAATGAGAAAAAGATTCCAGCATGCTTCATTTTTTATGATGAATAAATGTTGAGTTTTGGAAGATCATTATTTGACGTTGGTCTTTAATACGTAAACCAAATTGGGAGCGATCACCAGTGCGCTCAGCAGGGCTGCATCTGTTACCATTTAAGTCAATTCCATTTTACACCTACAGTGTATATATTATTGCTGTCATAGAAAAATAAACATTTTTGCATCTCTGTTTTTTGGGCTCACAGTGTGAATCTGTTAATATGTCTTTGCATTGTAGATAAAAAATGTATAGATATTTAATATTTTTAATATTTTAGATTCAGGTACTTTGCGCATTATGCCACTCATCTCTTTATCATTTTATACTTTGCATCTTCGCACATTTTGCTTTGCATTGAGGTTCATCCAGTTTCAAACTTCACCACGGAATTCAGCTTACTGATGCTGTACTCTAAGATCTTGTGTGTTTCATATCTATCTATCTATCTATCTATCTATCTATCTATCTATCTATCTATCTATCTATCTATCTATCTATCTATTTGTCTGTCTGTCTTTCTATCTATCTGTATATTTTGTGAAAAAAGAAATGAAATTCTCTAAAATTACTTAAAATAATCTTCACTCTTCACTGACATCTGTTGAAAGTTATATGCTAAGAATGTGAAACATGGATTTGTAATCTATGAATCTGTACTCTTGTTGCTGGGGCTGAACTGAGTGTATTGACACTTTCTGTACCAGTTAAGCTACTATTATGCCCAATATTATACCTCTGTCCAGTATTGTACCATTTCTGAAAGATGTACTTCTGAGTACAAAACAGTACTTACATCGCAACTCTGATGAATAAATGTTGAGATTTGGAAGATCATTATTTGACACTGATATATAATACATAAACCCAATTGGAAGTGCTCTCAGCAGGGTTGCATCTGTTACCATTTAAATAAATTCCATTCTACACCTACCATATATTGTGCCTGTCATAGGAAAATCTTAATTCTTTAAACTTTAATTTAGGCATCTCTTTACATTGTGCATAGATAGGATTGGAATACTTTAAAATGACTTGGAATTAAATAGTCTTTTTACGTTGACGTCCACTGAAAGCCGCATTCTAAGGAAATGAGCAGATTTATACTTAAAGATGTATCAGCTTGTCACTGAGGCTGCAACCTAATGAGGGTAAAGCAGCTTTCAGTGCAAATGCTTTTCTGTAGCCATTTAGTCTTTTTTGTACCAGCTAAAGCACTATTGTGTACCAGAAGACCAGTATTGTACCTTTGAAGGATGTTTATAAAAGATGAAAAGATGTAGCTCTGAGTACAAACTAATTATTTAATACCACTGTTTTAAAGCTGCAATTTTTTTTTTTTAATTCATTTATTTATTTATTTTGGATACAACAAATTTAGGTGACGGCAGCGGTTACTCTGTGAAATGTACTAAGCCTTACCACATCCACATATCTGTACTCCTTTTTCAAGTGGTGAAAAGTGCTCTCACACTGGATTTTACACCACTCTAATCACTGTTTATGTTCAGGGCTCATTCTCCTGCTTGTTTAGAGAGCATAGGAGCACATATTTCTTTACAGAATAATGTACAGAGACATGTGTTTACATGTTATAGACTAGGGGCCATTCAGTAGAAAACCAAGAGCAGGAAATGACAAATTAAGACTAACCAGCACAGCTCCATTCATAAACAAATATTTGAGCAGAAAGGCAATGAGATAATGAGGTGTGGAAAAATGTTGTTTTATCCAGGACAGCTGAAGAGCTGGCTGCAGCAGCATGGAGTGGTTAACAGTCAAACCTGTACTATAATGTTCTTCCTTCTGTTTGTTACTGACTTGTGTAAACTGTCCTCTGTCACAGTAGAGCCGAACTAGAATTTGTAATTAAATGATTTAAGTAGTTACAAATGTTATTTGTTTTCAAATGTTCAACATTTTCTACATTTCTTAATCTGTAACATCTGTAAGTTTACAGAGAGCAAGTCATACAAAGCGGTGTTGAATACAAATATCCCATAATAACACAACTAATACTTTAATGTATTAATTGACTGATTTGATATTAGACAGTGTTGAAATGTGTCTGAATCAGAGTGAATCAGAGAGAGGAGAGAATGTGTTTCTGTATCTGTTCTTATTCATTCATATCCTGTTTGATATCCAATAGAGGGCAGTACAGTTTAGTGGAAATACGCACACACACACACACACACACACACACACACACACACACACACACACTGGTAAATATTTCACATGAAACGGACAGTGGTTTAGGAAAGCACTATATGAATGAGAGAGAAACAGAGGGAGGGAAATAAATGGGGAAGGGGTGGTAAAGGGAAAGAGAGAGTGAGACAGAGAAAGTAAAAGAATGAGAAAAGATGAGGAAAGAGAGAAAGGATAAAGGGAATGATTAGACAGAGAAGTGATAGGAAGAGAAAGACCAAACAGAAGGAAAGAGGAAAAACTTTCAATGTAAGTCAAAGTTAAAAGACATTTTTTAAAATAAAAGAAATCAAGTGTGTGTGTGTGTGTGTGTGTGTGTGTGTGTGTGTGTGTGTGTGTGTGTGTGTGTGTGTGTGTGTGTGTGTGTGTGTGTGTATTACAGGGCTTAATCAGCAAATCTGTGGTTTCACATATATATATACATATATTATTATTATTAATACACACTATTATTGTTGTTGTTGTTGGTTGGTTTGTTTGTTTGCTTTTATTTATTTTTTTATTTTTTTTCATTTTTACTGATTGACAGCCCTAATATGACCTACCACCCACATAATTCCTGCTCTGTGGTGGTCCTATGGGGTCATAACCACTGAAGATCAGTGGAAGGAGGTTAACAAATTATACACAGAACAGATGACCACAGTCTGTAATTATAGATCTACAAACTGTCTTGTGAGTGTAGAAACAAGGAGATGGGTCATAATAGTCTAATAATTCAATAAATATATTAGAATACCTGTATATAATATATATATATATATATATATATATATATATATATATATATATATATATATATATATATATATATATATATACATAGAGAGAGAGAGAGAGAGAGAGAGAGAGAGAGAGCAAGAGAGAGAGAGTGGTCATGTTCCATGCTTGCTCGTGATAAAAAAGCTCCTGGTGTGTGTTTCTGTGCATTTATATGTATATATACAGCATGAGTGTGGATGGGTGGAGGAGGAGTATGGAGGATGGGGGTGGACGCTGCTGGCCATGGTGGCGGACAGGTATATGAAGAATGACCCGTCGTCTGCCGCTGATTTCTGAGATTGCTAATGATGCCTGGACAGCAGGGCTGGAGCCAGCACTTTTAAGGTAGAATATAGTGCAATTGAGGAACATTATATCAATAGGTCAACATTTTCACAACCCAGAGAGAGAGAGAGAGAGAGAGAGAGAGAGAGAGAGAGAGAGAGAGAGAGGTAACATTGCAAGCACTGCATTCTCTTCCTCCTTTTTCTCTTTAAACTGATGTCATCCCTTTCTTTCCTTAGCTCTTATGGAGGAGGAAGGATTCTGAAATGATATTCTTCAGGGGGTCATGGAGAGCCGAGTGTATTTTTGAAGCCGCTAGCTGCTTGCTATAACTGCATTAATGAGTTGTTGAGACCTCAGTTGAGTCTTCCTATAGAATCTGCTAAGATTCATGGCATCCCCTCCCCTGTGATTACAGCATACTACAGCAATGTTCACTCAACACACACCTCATACAGATAATAATAAGCAGACTCTGAAAAAGGCCAGTTTCTATTGTGCAATTAACCTCTTAAAGGGAAAGTCTTGCTGTTTTTCAAATTTCAGTCATTATAATCTAAACAAAGTGATTGGGAGTGGTTTTGGTGTGAAACAGTGTTGAGTCAGAACTGTTCACAGTGGTGTTAAATAGAAACAGACCTCTCAAGAGTTTAATGTCTTGAGAAGCTACACTACCGAAAGTACAAGACATTAGTATATATGGTGAATCATATTAAAATTTACCACATAAATTCCCAAATATTTGGGCATTCAGCAAATCTAAGTTGAACCCATTCTTAACATAGATGTGCAAATGCACACAAAGCTTATGTAATCCATCTAGAGAAGTAGAAAGAATCAGTTCAGTTCAAGTTCAAAGCTTTTTGTCACATACATTGTCATACAGAGTACAACTTGTAGCAAAATGATTTGACAATTGTTCAGTCACATAAAAATAGAGATATGACCAAGGAAATAATGTATGAAATGTAAGGATCAAGCAAGATTAAATGAAGAGCAAACTAAATAAAGATGTGCAAATGTAAAATATAAACAGTAGAAATATACATGAATTTATGAATAATATACAGTATATCATACAGTATTAAAGAAATAGGCATGTGCAGTGTCCACATGTAATGTGAGAGACAGAAAGGATAATATGAATAAAAAGTTTGCAAAATGTAAGACAAATTGTCTGAATTAACATGAACCTATTGGCACCATGCCTAATGATGGGCACAAGCTAAAGGGCTATTAAGGTTGTTGTTTGTTTGTTTGTGTGTTTCATTTTCCAGATATGTTGGGAAGATAGGAATGAGGTGGGGTGGTGAACATCCAACATCCTGACCACACAAATGTTCCATCATTGAATACAATCAAATCCTCACAACAGTCTATTTGAATGCCTTCACTGAGCAGTAGAGACAGTTATGCCAACATTAGCAGGATAAACTCTTTTTAATTCTCTTGATTTAGAAGGATAAACAGGTGTCACACGTTTTGCTCTCCTGTAAAGTTGCCTTTATGGAGATAACATATTTTTGTATGGCAGCAATAATATATTCAGAGATACATTTTCAAAATGTTTTTATTCATTCATTTATTTTCCAATTATCCACATCACATTAACTCACAAGCTGTGTACGGCCACTGGTCATTTTGAATAATAAATATTTTTTTTTATATTTATATTTGTTTGTATCTTTTGAATTCTGCCCAAATTTATTTAATTGTCTACAAAGATCCTGTTGCATAGGAGAACTCTGAACTCCATTTCGGCCTTAGAAACTGGTCATAGAAAGGAACAATAGTCCTTTGACAGCCAGCAGTCATTCGCATGGTCTATTTGTTGCAGAGTTGAGAAATTGTTTTTTTTCTTGCTACAAAACAACTCACTTCACAACAATGTATTTCATTCAGTTATTCTTTTTTATTTTTCAGCAAATACTATACATACTTCATTCAATACTGTAAAACTGTTATTAGTAATATATAGTCTCAGGAGTGAGCATATAAGTGGAACCTGGGTCCTCAGAGTTTAAAGGGTTAAGATAATGTTAACTGGTCCCCCTAGATTTCATTAAAAGTTTGCCACATTGGCATTCTTGGATGAAATGTTTCTTCTAAAGTCTTTCTCGTGTCATTTCCAGAGGCAACAGCACTTCACCAATCAAGTCCTGAAAATTACTGCAAGTGTTTCTGCTCATAGCACAGGACAGGGCATCAGAGCACCCACTGCATTCATGGCAAATCTTTAGCCAAATTAAGCAATTTGCTGCCCTGCATTATGTGTGCTTAAAATCAGGGATATTGTGAGGGAGTTCACAGATCATCTTCAAAGTCTCCCAGCTCCTTAATAAGTGTGAAAGAATTTTATTCAACATTCATTAATCCTCTCAACACACATGGATGAGGGGACGAGGCCATCTCAATATAAAATGGACTACTTCTGACTGCCTCCCCCGATAAAATTACCAGTATAAAATTTCATTAATTTCTGTACCACACTAAAATATTCCTAGACCGGTGTTCTATAGGAGATTCTGAAAATGTGTATGATTCTACAAACAAACCAGTATATGTGAATAAATATGTATAGCAATGTGGGGCATGGTACATGCCAGAGTGCCAGAGCATTTCAAAATTGTACACTATGTAGTATATGTTTAATCAAGCATTGTGCATATGCAGGAATTAATAACACAAGCTAGACAAGCAAAACTTTAACCTAACCTTAGTAAAAAAATAATTCTTAGACATTCTTAGAATGTGCTTTCACATATTAATAAATAAAAAAATTCATGGCCATAGCAACCAGATTATGTTCCTTAAGAGCTATGTAGATAGATGCACAGGGGATGCAGAGGTGGAACAAAACAGCACACAGGAAAAGCCAGGGTGAGATAATGGAGGCTTTTGGAGAAGAATGGATGTAAGCAGAGTCTCTGTTTCTCATCATGGGCAACATGAGATCACTGGCTAATAAGATGGACAAGCTAACATAAGGATAAGCATTAGGTTGGAGTCAGAGGAAGTATCAGGAGTATAGTTTAATGTACTTCTTAGAGACATGGCTACAACAGGATATTCCAGATAACAACTTTTCCATTAATGGCATTCACTCTGTTCATGGTGACCAGAGCTACACCGAGAACAGTAAGTGCAGAGGAGGAGGGCTTGCTGTGCTGGATAATAAATGCTGGTGTCACCCTGGTGACATTACCATTAAAGAACATGTCCATTACCTAGACTTTGAACTGACTCAGGGAATATTATGTACTTCATGAATACTCACATGTTGATTTTGTGGCTCTGTACTTTGGAGAACTAAGGGCCAAAGTCACAGGAGCACATTCAGTGCAAGACTCTTCCCACCAATATTAGGGCAGAGAAATTATTACAATTAGGGCGAGGATTAAGGTTAGCATTGAGTTTTAGGTTGACGTTTAGGTTATTATTAGGACCAGGATGAAGGCTATGATTAGGTTTTGGGTTAAGGTTTAGGTTAGGATGAGGGTCAGGATGAGGTTTAGGATTCGGGGTTTGGGTTGAGGGTTAGGTTAGATTTAGGACCAGGATGAAGTTAAAGATTAGTTTTTGGGTAGGGGTTAAGGTTAGGATAGGGTCAGGAGGAGGGTTAGAATTAGGTTTTGGTTTGGATTTAAGGTTATGATTAGGGCCTGGATGAGGGTTAGAATGTAAGGTTTAGGTTAGGATTAAGGCCAGTGATGAGGGATAGGATTTGAGTAAGGCTGGGGTAGGTTTTGTTTAATGGAAGTACATCATGTAACACATTGATAATAAACCTACTTCATGTAAGTAAATACTCACATAGTAAGTAAAGTAAGTAATCAATACCACATCTTTCAGATATTTTCCTTATGGAAATTCCTTATTTAGGATTTACTTCTGCTACTTCTGCTACTTCTGCCTAACACTACTCTAGCATCAGTTAAAACTCTTAAATTAATTATCCAGAGTGCTTTTAAGATGAAAATGGAACAATACATTTTTCTAAATATTTGACAATAGTCCAAATAAAAATAAACAACCTGAATGTCCATTCTTTTTTGTTATTTATGTATATATCAGTATTATCACTTATGACTTCTATAACCCAATATCTGGGTCTGTGATGTCATTAGCCCTGCTCCCTCTTGCTGATCAGTTGAAGTCTGCATGCAGGTAGAGACATGTACATGACATGTGAACAGAGATATAACTTTACTCAATGATAATTCATTCAACAAGGGATAGACAATGGTAAGATAAGGTAAGTCATGGTTTGTAATGTGTATCATGTTTGTAGGTTAAGAAACCTAGAACATGGCATGTAACTGCCTGCAAAGTATGGCAACAAAATACCAATTATATATCCAGGATCGTGGTCAGTCACCTAGAATTAACAACCCAATTCTTAGTGTTGTGTGATGTCACCTGCTGTTTTTTGGGTCAGAGCTGTGGTAACTGAAAAAAAAATGTATTAGGTACCAAGTAGAGGTGAGTACTGTAGGTACCACACAGTGGAAAAGCAACATTAGTGTGTATGCCAAGGAATACAGTGACAGGAAAGTTCAGGAAGAAACATTGAAAACAATCAAGGTAAGCAGTTGTACTTGTTTTGAAGTAAAAAAAAACCATAATTTTTAGTCAAACATTTAATTAGAACAAAGGAAATTAACAGTTCTGATGAACAAATGTGATACTGTTCATTAATCTGACAAAACTCAACAATCTCACTTCAAATCAACCATCAAACTACTTATTTCCTTCATAAACTGAAAAGTGGCATGTACTGGCAGCTGGCTCACACTATGCTAGTAAAAGTAGTAAAGCAGTAACAGACCCTTTGTGTGTGTGTGTGTGTGTGTGTGTGTGTGTGTGTGTGTGTGTGTGTGTGTGTGTGTGTGTGTGTGTGTGTGTGTGTGCACAGTACTGTAGCTCAGGCTTTGTGCCTTTGCCTTTGATGGTCACCTCGTTTTGGCCTCTTAGCCCCCCGCCTGGCTGGGCCATCCTCCTGCCGGCTGTGTGCTTCTCAGATACTACCCAGGACGCCCAGACAGACAGAGAGAGAAAGAGAGAGAGGGAAGAAGAGAGAGAGAGAGGAAGAGAGAGACAGAAGGATATGATTTACAGAGATAGTCCTGTCCTTTAGGCTGCACTGACCTATCCGATTGCCTCTCTTTCTGGCCGCCTGGCTTTGAACCGCTGACACTGAGTGACGGTGCAGTCGGCCACAGCAGCTGGCTCCACCGCATCTAATACCGACACATGCTGCTTTAGCCCCTTTCCAGAGAGAAAGATAATGAAAGATTCAAAAATAATATTTGTTTTGGCATGACTGCCTTTATAATGAAATGGATGCCCTTGACCGAGGGGGAAATGCCATTTTCCCCCTTTTTCCTCCCTGTGCAAAAAAAGTGGGTAAAGCTAGGGCAGCCCAGCCTCCTGCCTCTTTTTGAACAGCGTTTGTAGGTCAAAGTATTGTTTCATTCTCCAGTCCTGTTTGTATTTCACTCATGCTTTTGTGCATTCTCTTTCTCCCCCACCTACCTCTTTTTTCAGACAATCTCTCTCTCTATCTCTCTGCCTCTTTGGTTGTCTCTCATCCAGCTGAGGAAGTGCTTGCCTTGCTGTAAAAAAGCTTGTGTTCTGACCACTCTTTTTAAATGCAGAAGGAAGAAAAAGAAAAGGAAGGAAAAAAGAGGCCACGTGTTCCTTACAGGAGTCCGAACTCTACTAACCTACGCTACTTCCACTTTTTTTACTGAATAAAATATAGCTGGTCATGTCCTGCCATAAATAATATATTTCTGATTATAGACGTGGCTACTTTGAGAGCAAGGCTCAACCAAAAAAGAAAAAAAAGAAAGAAAAAAATCCAAGACCCTGAATTTCTTTATGTTTTTTCGTTTAAAATATTTCATGTTATAGCCATTGTGCAGCCCTATACAAAGCTATGAATTATTAATTATAAAGGACTGGCTTGCTGAGCTGGCTCTGAAAGAGCAGGAGACCTTCTGACTGGGATTGAAACACTTTCTGTCCTGCTTTTTTACCCTTTAGAAATCTCTCTCTCTCTCTCTCTCTCTCTCTCTCTCTTTCTCTCTCTCTCTTTCTCTCTCTCTCTCTCCCTCTGTCTTTCTTGGCATGTTGGCAATGGCTCCAGAATTTCATTCATAAATTGAAAAATTCATGATCAGATTGCCCTTTGAAATTTGTTTGGTGCATGGTGGTAGCACTAACATTACTGACTAACACTAACAAATGACTAATACAATCCAGACATACAAAAAACTATTTGAACTAAAATTATAATTCCTTTTGTAATGAAAAAGTGGCACAACTTCTTTCTGTATACACAAAATAGTGAAAATTGTGTAAAAGACAAAATCACTTCAGTTATAATGTGTTTCGAGCCCAGTTCACAAATCAAACACCATGAAAAAAATGGAGTTCACCCTGCTTTTGTTGGAGCAATGAACTTATTAGAAGATCAAATGAACAGGGGTAGACTCTGGTCTGGTGAAGTGGAAATGATTTTTAACAATATAAGGGTTAGGTTAAGGATTAGCATCAAGGCTAGATTTAAATGTGAGCTTTAGGTTTTAGACGTTTAGGATGTTTCACAGTTAATACAATTCATTTAAATGCACTTAGTTATAATGCCCATTAAGTATCTACAAACATCTAAGCTTTGGCTTCTCTACACAACTTTTGAAATCATAATAATTTATGAAAAAACTAGGTATCTCACACTTTCCCACTGTGCTCATATTGAAGGGAACTCTTTGTATCCTCATCTCCGTTTCACCTTAAATGATGTTGCTTTTTTGGACATGTACTAGTTACAGAATGCCATTTCTAGGCTTCAGAACTCAGAATCACATACGTTTACACCTACATATCATAACAAACTACAAGACTTACCCAAACTAACCTTGATGGTCTGATCATTGTGGGATGAACTATCGGTGAGTAATACGACTCATAATACAGCAAATATACACTTGTGTCCAGCTGAATTAAATCAAATTCCGTCAACTCAAATTGAAATGCCAAAGGACCCTTCTAGCATTCATTCACTGCTCTGACCATATGAGTATTTTCAACTTACATACAGACTCTGACTGATCATATTGGGTTATAAATTAAAATGAGAAAGCAGGAGTTGTTTGCTTCTTTTCTTGCCCACACAGTGTAACTCACAAATTTCAGAGAGAAACAGTGCTCACACAAAATTCTGAATAAATGTTCTGAGAAAGGATAATAATGAAGAGGTTTTTGTCTCTTTTATCTGGACTAATTATTATAAATATCCTAAATTATTACATTTTCAGCTCAAAGCACTCTGGATGATCAATTTTCAAAATGATTTCTAAGATGTGTAATAATATTTTTCATGTGTGACTGTGTCCTATTCATTTATTTTTTTAAGGGAATAAAAGTATCTGAAACTTCATAAACATCCCACAAAATTAGCCTAAGGTGCTAAAGCTTAAAGCAGGAAATTCTCTAAAATGTCCAGCGCAGGGGGTTACCTGGGCTGGGTATGGAAACACTGATCCAAAGCATACTATTCAAACCAAACTCCTTCTTCTCTAAAATTGTACTTATTGTACATTATTATAATGTGCCTACATTCATGACCTTGTTCCCTGAAACCTTGTGACAGATTACTGTGTTTGGATACTATCAGTGTTCTTATCAAGACTTGGTGATGTCGTCTCTGAGCTTAAAATTAGTTGATTTATAGAGGGATGAGAGAAGTGTTGGGCCACCATTCATAGTTCTAATCAAATCATTTTATTGGATCATATCAAAGTTTACATTGCCTCATAAATCACTTTGATGGATTGCACCATGGCTGACCATGGGGTACTGTATGGAGTTGCTCAAATAGTAAAGGAACTAAGATTAAGATCAGGTTCAGAGTTTGATTTAATAAATTTTGCAACATTCAAGTTGTATTTTATAGATTTTGTCAGGGGAGCATTTTCATAGCGTTTGAGTAGACTCTCAATGTGTTTCCAATGTGAAATGCAAACCTTTCAGACTAAGTCAGATGGAAACTCTGCAGTTTATTACAGTATCTTTATATAGTACTTCAGTATCACCTTTTAAACCCTTGTGTTGTCTTAATAGTCTGTATACACCCTGTAGTATAGGTTTTGCAGTCCTTCTTTGGGGAACAGAATTGACATTTCCTCTCCTTGCCTGCCACATCTATAGCCTCAGGTGGATTCAGACCTCTGAACAGCTTTCACAACTGCAGCAGAGGCTTGCAATTTCATTGCCATAATTTTAACTGGTGGGTCAAATGACCCAATCTTTGTACCCTGGAGCTTTCATGGAAAATAAACATTAAAAAAATGTTATATAATTATTTTTTTCTTTTTCTTGTTCTTTTTTTATATTTCCATGAGAGCTGTGTGTTATTTTCCACTTTTTCCAATCTTGGAGTCACTTTAGGAAAAGTAATCAATTGCAAGTTTGAAAAAAAAGATCATTAAGGTGGTTTTCTCTGCAATTAAATGTGATGGCAGGTCAGTTTTGATCCTTAAGACAACACTGTGTTTAAACCATATAGTACATGATTTGGCCAGAGATAAATTACCTGTAGGTATGAGTCTGTGAGTGAATGAATGTGTCTGGTAATGTGTCCCTAATATGATGCCCTACTTTGGATAAGATCTAGACCCACCACAACTCTAACCAGCAATAAGTAAATAGGAAAACAAATGTATAAAAGTTAACCTGTAAACTACAGGCTTGTTGACTGGTTGATTGGTTGATTCATTCATTCATTCATTCATTTATTTGAGTTTTACATGATATGTTGGTGGTACAATAAGGTGTTGTACAAACATGTTTGTCTGTTAAAATCAGAAAACTGTTAGATTAAAGCATTTTAAATGAATGGTCAGAGGTATGACTATTCCTTAGTGGAACATATTTTTCTACATGTAGATTAACTGTACATTTACAGTATTATTAATTAATACATTTATACTATAACATTCATATTAAAATAGGTTGGGTATAATTGTACAGTATGTACAGCAAAGGGTATAATCACAGCTATAAAAATCAAAAACAAATAAACCAAAAAAAAAAAAAAGAAAATAAAAACACCCCAAAAATGTTGCTACTTTATATGATAAAAAATATATTCATTTTACAGTCAGTTTTATTAAAAATACAACCTTTAAATGTTAAAACATTTAAAAAATTGTTCCATTTATACAAGTTTTCTTGTAAAATGAAAATACAGATTTCAATCAATACTATATTCTTGTCATTTGAATACAATTGTCCAGAGACAATATTGTAAACATTTATTTGAAAATTCCAGTTGTAAAATGTACTGGAATATTGAAAGATTATTGTAAAATATTATAAAATTTACTGGAATCTTAAGTTAATGGTTCTATATAGAACTAAGACAGCCCAACTTACTATTTGTATTCTTACATTTGGTTGGTTTAAGTTTTCTTTGAATCAAAATCTGCAGAAACAGTGTGAGAATATTCAGTGGATTAATGCAGGACACCATTAGGAGGCATCCTTACCAGGATGTCTGGCATGGTGCATTATACCAATACCATACTGAGAGACAGTACATCTCTATGTGTAGCTCAAGAAATATTGCCCATATCAAAATCATATTATTATTATTATTTATTGATTACAGCTATGTTAGCAAGTAATTTTAGATAGTGAGCGTAGAATTGCTTACCATGGACAATAATTGAGACTTGATAAATGCAAGTGTAACCTTTATTGTATTAATAATATTGCATTGTATTACTTTCAACCAATTCTAACTACAATAAAACTAATATAAGTTGTTCTGTTATTAGTGTGAGGAGCTGAAACATGGGCCCACCTTTCAAGGCTTCATAGATTTCCTTTTACTCTCCAGTAAATGTAACCTTTCAAAGATACAAGGCTTTCTTACCACAGAGATGATATGCTATTTATTCACCATTTACATTTTCCAACTTGGACATTTTTCTGAATGATTTGGCAGGTGAACTGCTGATGAAAAGCATTTCATAATAAACCTCTGTGTGAACGGGCAGAGTGGACAGGGCTTTTGCTAGCTCTAATTCCACTCAGCTTGCGAAGGAGACTGGCAGATTTGGCTGCTCGGAGGAGCAAAGCTTCAGCAGAAGTTGTAGCTCTAAAACTAGCCTCCCTATTGGGTTGGTCTTGGCCGTGCGCTCTCCCCAACTGTCTGCACTGTATCTAAACTCACACTTTTTTTTTTTTCCTCTCTCTTCCTCTCCAAACAGTTCAGAGTCTGATTGGATTTATGTTAGCCCTCTCAACACGTTCACGTTTGGCTAAACACATCAGACATTAAGAAAACACTCCTGGGTAGTGGTGTGCGCACACATGCCGCCATGCATAATCAATGCACACATTATGCTCTTGTTTTGTTTCTAGGGCAAAATGAAGTAGAAGCATTCAGTGTTCTCAGAAGCTGAACATTTGAGCATTCTGGCCCCTGCGTACCCTTTACCTAGAATGCCAGAGATTTTTCAGCAGCACTAACATACTGTAGGTCGCCTCAAGCGCTTTCCACTGCACATCTTCCACTGAAGACACTCCTGGATTTTTCGGAGAACTTTTCATTCATTTTAACAGTGCTCAGTCATGGCACATCGTTGTAATTCTCTCAGTTCAACAGATATGCTTGTCTGTGATGGCTGATTTAAGCGTGACCGTTCCCTTGCAGCAGTATTCACAAAATTGGAAATCCATGCTTATTAACGAAGCTACACTTACACAAGTTTGTAGACAACTGTTCACTGTGTGTTTCGTCTGAAAAGGGTACTCACTGAGATTTTACTCATTTCTACTCTAGGAATTCACTAGCAGCACTGCTGTGCAGATTTGTTTGAGATTGTCCTCCTTTACAGAAGAAACAGCCCACTCTACTAAGGAAAGTCTTAACTCTAGAAACATTGCTGGGAAGATTTGATTGAGTTCAGCTCAGCAAAGAATTACTTGTGTCTGGAACTGGTATTGGAGTTTTATCACTCCAGAGACTGCAGGTCTACTGTTTCATAGCCAAATGCTGGATAGTTATTATACCCCTCTAATCAACACTTTAGAAGCTGAATTTTAGGAATACGTTTCTGGACAAATTGTCTTCATTACAATATACATGCAATATCAAAGTCCATTCCTTAATTAATGTACAAATAATGTAAAAGTTACATCCAACGCTGTAATAAACTTGTAAGAATGTACAGGTCTTTAAATAGAAGAATACATACTATTTACAGTAGCTGTGTTCCAGATTTGCCCTGTAAGAAAAATGTACTTTTATTAGTATGCAAACATATAAAACGTGGTCAGTATTTTTAGCTTGTGACATTTGAACAATTACAAATTTAATGAAGATGGAGCAGCAACAAAGTTTACATAAATTGTTAATTAGTGAAATAAGTGGACAATGATATTAAAGGAATTAAGATTTACACTCACAATAATGTACAAATAATTATACAATCCTAATAATTGAGTCATGGAGGCAGGACGCAAGTGTGAGGTTTTATTATTATAATCCAGATTAAAAGGAGAGGTCAGTCAGTGATATAAGGGTGAGGAGAACTGGAGAACATGGATTGAAAAAAAGAAAGAAAGAAAGAAAGAAAGAAAGAAAGAAAGAAAGAAAGAAAGAAAGAAAGAAAGAAAGAAAGAAAGAAAGAAAGAATAACCAAACTAGAGCACAAACTACACATGAAGACCTAACACCATGCAGAGAAGAACAATGCTAAACAAAGAGGTATAAAGAGACAAGAGACAGACAACACCTGAAAACATGAATAGAAGGCAGGACTTTCAAGAATACAGTTGTCAAAGGGGGGAGCTGGAGGGGAGGGGGTGCAGGGAGTGCCACAGATCCACATGGCACAGTATGGGAGAGGTAACACAGGAAAAACAGACCAAGATGAGGACAAGGTCCTCTTTGTGTCCTCTAGGTGTCTCCTAGGGACATTGTGAAGCTAAAGAGAATATAATCATGTTAGCTTTTAGCCTTGCCTTCCCTCCTTTGCCTGGGTTTGGCTTACTTTAGTCTTACTGGAAGAAAATGTCAGTGCTTTCCATTTTAATGAATGTTGAGGTCCATTTTTTGGGAGTGAATGATGAAGAAAAGAGAGATTAAAGCCAAGTTAACATTATCTTTTAGTCTATAGCATGGATCCCAGTATTCTTCCCTGGCAAACATTGCATACTGAGTTCCCATTTTGTGAACAGGGACACAGGAAAAGCCCTGGTCTCACAAAACCTGGTTCCCATAGCAACCCATATTCTATTAACTAGTGGAGTCTGGAGGTGATGAGTTGCTCTCCAGTATAAACAACAACATGTTGTCCTGCACTTACTACTACTACTACTACTACTACTACTACTACTACTACTACTACTGTTTTAATGTGTCCTAAAGAATCCTGACACAAATGTGGAAGAAGAAAACCTTTAATCTCAATAAGATTCAACAGTTTCACAGATAACAATAATTGTAAGCTAATGTCTTTGGCATGGGCTCTGTCATCAGCTCAGTCCTTGAGCCATCTGGACCCTCACAGATCCTGCCATACATGGATGGCAGGGGCAAAGCCTATCCACAGGGAAACCAGACAGGAAAGAAGGGAAAGTCAAGATGTCAGCATCTGAATGCAGCAGAGTGGGCATGTAAGTCAAGTCCTTTTAAATACAGGTGGAAGCTAGTGGCACACACACACACACACACACACACACACACACACACACACACACACACACACACACACACAGAGCTTTGGAGTTATTGAGACATGTGAGTCCAATCTGATCATTTTCAAATACCATGGATAGTCATCAGTTTTGCCAGGAGTCTGAATATAAACTATGCGATATGGCAGGAGATTAAAGAAATATGGTTATTTTCCCAAATTAAAGGTCCTGAAGACCTATAGTAGAGTGTACATCACCTCCCCAGTGACAAGCAGGGCAACAACCCAGGAAATCACTTGTTACCTTCCTATTTTTTTAGAGTGTATTCATTTCTGCCATTCCAGCCCTGAATCTTTTATACAGACTGGCCCAGTTTTCATTTGTCGATGGGCAGGGGGTTGAAGGTTTGACCAGTTTCCATTTGTCAACCAAGGTAGAGGAAACTGGTCTCTTCACACTCTTAGTGGCCCACACCAATAATGGCCAACCGGAATTTTTCCCAATTCTGCCGATGACCAGTCCATCCATGGTTTATGATCATATTTTGTCAAAAATTTGCATGTTAATTATATAGCATGTTTTTTCTACACCTTATCTTTAATGGCATAGTTGGCTCTCCATTCAAGTGCGGTGTGTCTTCACTCTAATATTTTGCTTTCCCTGCAAATAATTTATTTTCAGAGCAAACGGTAGGGAGAGTGTGATGAAAAACAGCCCCTGGTGTGTGAGTGTGTGTGCACATGTGTTTATATGTGTACTTATATGTTAGTGCTGGTTGGTTAAGTATTGGGTAACTGATGTGTGCCTATTTGTGTGAAGGGGCCCAAGTCCAGGTATCCAGTGCTGTAGCCCCTGCAGGGCTGCTGGACCCTATGGCACCAGCTCCAGACAGCCAGAGTGTCTGGGCTTTATCAGCTCTGTTCTGACCCCCACACACACAGCCCTTCTCTGGGCTGTGAGAGTGTGGTGGGCGGCGATTGGACGGTAGTGAACTTGGACTGAAATGAACATGTTGCTTTGACAGCCGGTTTGATGGATGAGGCCGGTCTACTGACAGATACGCTTTTAAAAGTTTTCAGCAACGTGCTTATGCTCCTGAAAAGTCAGATCCTCAATGCAGACAGACACACACACACACACACACACACACACACACACACACAAGCATGCACGCACACATGCACGCACGCACACACACACACATACACACACACACACACACGCGCGTTACGCACACATATATACAGATAGACAGGCAGTGTGGTCAGGTGTGAGTGAGTTATCGCCAGCATGGAGAGCGGCTCGGCGTGAAGCGAGTGCACCTTTATTTCTCAGGAGGCTAATTATTTCTGCTGAAAAAAAAAAAACACACACATACACACACAAGCACAGTCTAGCATGGCAAGGGTGCGGGCATTCTAAATGAAGCAAACAGAAAATTAGCCTGGTGAAGCTGCTAGCACAAAACTATTTGTTCAGCTTGAAAAGGTGTCAGAACGATTACGGCTTTTTGAAGAGGCTGGAGTAATTTTGATGCGTGACAATTAAGTGTCTCCCGCCAACTTCAAAGAAGTCAATGTCGGCAAGACAACAGATAAACTAGCTAACTAACTCTTGTTTTTTGTAGCATCACCCCATGTCAGCCCTACACTATATGGTCAAAAGTATTGGGACACCTACTCATTCATTGTTTCTTCTGTAAACAACGGTATTAAAAATGATCCTGCTTTTGTTGGAGTAACTCGCTCTACTGCCCATGTAAGACTTTCTACTAGATTTTGGAACATTCTTGTGAGGATCTGATTGAGCATTAGTGAGGTCAGGATGTTTAATGATCTACTCAACTCCATCCTCAAACTGCCCAACTCATCCCAAAAGTTTGGATGGAGCACCATCACGCCACAGCAGCATGGTCTATAAATAAATAAATAAATGAATATATAAATAAATAAATAAAAAATGCTGAACTCTAAGGAACTGTCAGAACTAGAAAAGTTGTTTGTGTATGCATTTGCACACCAGCAATGGGTGCAACTTTCATAAGTAGGTGAATGCATTTAAAGGTGTCCACAAACATTTGGACATACAGTGTAGAAAGCTCAGACTTCTTGTAAGGTTGAGACACACCTCACTTTTGTTATACCCATATCTGTGCCAAGCCTGTCCCCTGATCGCTTCACATTATTTCATCCTATTTTTCTGTGCTGAAGTTGTGGCGAGCTAACATCATGCTTTAGGGTCACACTGAGCCCCCTGTGCTGCTCTGCTACGTGCCCGGACCCTTTCAGCAGTGTTCCCCCCTTGTTATTTTTAGTGGCACTGTTGCATTGTGGGTAGAAGAGCAGAATGTGTTCGCTGGCACTGCTACACAGAGAGGCTTGCTGTGCGCTCTCAATGGCACACATGCAACATGCCTCACATGTGGCCTAGATTTCCCAGCAACACTCAGTCTTTAACAGTGTTTCAGCCCTAATCTTGCATTTCGCTTTAAATGGTCCCCTAATCACGTGGGGTGTATCTGGACTAATTTTATCTTTATTTTAATCTTGCACCTGTAAGAGTTATTGGAGAGACAAAAACAACACAAAACATTTTTGCTACTCTGCTTTTGTCTTTAGTTTCCAAAGAGGACTTTCTACTAGATTTTGAAATATTGCTGTGAAGATTTGATTGCATTGAATGATTACCATCCCACCTTATCCCCAACTCCTCAACTCATCCCAAAAGTATTGGATGAAGCACCATCATGCCAGAGAACACAATTTGTCCCAAAGGTTCTGAGGAATATGCAGAAACATGTTATTCTGACCAAAGGTGTACAGTTTGAAGGTTAATATTTATTTAAGTTAAAGTCATTGGTGTTGGCCCTGTAATCGGTCCAGGTCTTAAAATTTCTGGGCCTAAGGCAGGGGTGGAGCCACCCTCTGGATGACCAACGGGACAAAACTGGTGGTGGTAGGGAGGAAGGAGGGAACAGCAATACATCAGCTTCTGTAAAGCAGCAAAGAGGTGTGTGAGTAAAAGCCTTTTAAAAACAGGTGGGGGACAAGTGATTGGTTGAGGAAGTAACAAAGGCATGCAATTTGAGTCTCTTGAAAGAACTTTCACCAAAGCTTGAGTTTCCACTGCTCCACAGCTCAATGCTGTGGCTTTATACCCCTCTAACCCACATGTGACATTAGGCAAAGGTGCCAATAGATTCATGTTTATCTGCTCAAGAGAGTCCTATTCTATTGGCAATACTTCTCTACAGGGACTATGAAAGCATAGTCAGCATCTTATAGTAGCTGACTGCATTAATTAGAACAAAATTATGACAATCTATAGTCTGGTTAAACATAAAATCAATGTTTAATGCTTGGTCTGTAAAAGTATGATTTCAATATTAGAATATAAGCACCTGGAAAACTTATCCTTGTATGAAATTACCAGTGAATGTTCCTTCTAGTCACTAATCCCCAGTGAGTGTGAAGACATTTTAATTTGATAAATAACCTCTACACCAAGAACCATCAAATATCTTCTGTGCATAGGTATTTATAATATTAATTCAGCACTCACAACCTGAGCAGGCAGAGGCAAGCTCTGAATGTGCTTTTGGGTTTGTTTTGATTGAAGCATCGATCAGTAAATTATTTTGAGCTATTGTTTCAACAACCTAACTAATTAATTTATTTAAATTGATTCAATATTACATATCTGTTAGTGGCAAAATTATGCAAACCTTTGCATTCAATGTTTGCTGTGACCCTCTTGTGTAGCAGTAACTGTAACTAAATGTTTCTGGTAATTCTTGATTAGTCCCACACGTCGGCCTGGAGGAATTTTCGTACAAATGAGCGTAATCCCTGTTGTGTTGGAGGGTTTTCACTCATGAACTGCTTGCATCAGGTCCTTCTGCAACATTTGTACTGGATCAGGAACCTGACTGGGCCTTTCCAAAACATTACCTGACGTTTTCCTTTATAATTTGCTGGTATGATGCAGAATTCATTGTTCCATCAATTATGTGAGGTCTGCATAGATGCTATTACAATCTATTGCATACCTTTATTTTGGGGTGATTTTTGGTCAACCTCTCCTGGAAGGGTAATAATGAATTGAATTTCAAACTAGTGCATTTAATATAGGAAATAATATATAATGATAATATATTGTGTAACACAACCTACACTATTAGGAAGTTCATATCTTATAGTGTTATAGTTTCAGTGTCTAAAATAAATATAAATATACACATTAAATTTAAATATAAAAATAACGTATCTGAAAAGCACAGTGAAAACAGTGCATTATACATTGAATAGGGCTTAGTTTTGTACAAAGCCTTGTTCTTAAGCACTCACAAACTACAAACTCAAACTTTGCCATGAGGGAAATTATTCTTAGCTGCTTCATTTTTATTGATACTCTTGATTATTTGCACCTGAGATGATTCTTTACATATAGTTTATATCAGTGTGTGTGTGTGTGTGTGTGTGTGTGTGTGTGTGTGTGTGTGTGTGTGTGTGTGTGTGTGTGTGTGTGTGTTTGGGGGGGGGGGGCAGTAAGGCCTAGCTATATGTGTGTTATTAGAGCTTTTCACACAAAGGATTTGGCTTTCATTTCTCAAACTCATCAGCACAAAGAGTTTGATTCAGTCCTGAACTACAATGTGAGCATTAACACTGTTGGGACATCCTGTGCTGCTCTTTGCTCACTGTAATTTGGTTGATCTATAATATTAATTTTAAAACACATCCCTGCTGAGTGAGCTGAACCACTGTTGACCACTCAAGCTATATAAATCGGTACTGAGCAGAGATATTAACCAAGCTAAGCTCTAATAAAGTAATATTGCTTAAGCCCTAATACATGTAGTCAGAACCCGATAAGCCACCCTTGAGGATGTGTATTATTCTAAAATGTATGTGATTTTCAATAGGCTTTCATTAGAAGTGAATAATACTTTCTCCGGTCAGTTTTACCTGTACAGCTCCACAGATGCACCCCCGTTCCAGCATTATTCACATCCTGTATCATGGTGAGTGAAAATCCACACTGTTTTGTCATTAAAATGTGTTTTGCACAACTGGAGATCGACCTTTTGCTCTGAATAAAACAACAGTTATGATCGTGTGTTGATTTAATACTTTTGGATGCAGCAGCAAAACAAAACAAAACCAAAAAAGAGCTACTGTTTGTTTGTGTACTGTTTTGTTACTAATTCCCCTGCATTATCTCCAACTAATCAGAACCATGCAGCCTGCAGGGTATTCTATGTGCAGAGCAAATTTCTGCTTTTTGCTAATATCCTTTATTGTATTTTACTGAGCTTCAAGCCTCTAGAGGGTTCAGACTTTTGGCATCTCAACTCTCCCGAGCCTGCAGGCTGGTAGTCACTCATTATCATTGGAGTAGAAATGCTCTGTCTGCGATTATGAAAATTCAGGCCTTTAAATTCACATACACCAATAAGTGACATATTAGGAAAATATCTGCCAGACATCAATTATCTGCCTTGGCACATCCAGCCACGGGTTGTGTGAAATTATTGTGTGCTTGACTGGATGTGGTGTAATTGCTATTGCTGCCTGAAATAAAGGTATATATATATATATATATGTGTGTGTGTGTGTGTGTGTGTGTGTGTGTGTGTGTGTGTGTGTGTGTGTGTGTGTGTGTGTGTGTGTGTGTGTGTGCCAAGGATATAATTTGTAATGTCCAGTGGAAGCTAAATAATTCTGCACTGAACTGTGGGATATGTGTGTGGTTCCTTTCCTGAATATTGGTGTGATGGTTTGTGCCAGTGTCACATATCACTCACTGCACTGTCCACTGTGGGTGGTAATGTCTTCTCTGACATATTTCTTGTATCAATGAATGTAAGCAAACACAAACTACAATAATTGACATTGCTTTGCCATGAACACACTGACAAGATAACACCTCACAAAATATATAATGTGTGTGTGTGTGTGTGTGTGTTTCACAAAGCCACAATGACTCATGACACATGACACACAATTATGAAATTTGAAACCCCCAAAACCCAAAAATCTCCAAAACCCCCCAATCCCCTCAGTCTGTCCTCCTCTATCAGGTTGAGGAGAAGCCATATGCTCTGGTTATCAGGTTACATTTGAAAACTCTGCTTCTTCAGCGCCTTTAAGAGTCAGGCAGACTGAGGGAGATACAGGGCCAGTGATCATTTCTGCTGGAGTCAGGCCACTGCAGCTGGAGAGCTTAAAGTGCTTCATTTACCTGACCTCTGACCTTGGCCATGTCATGTGACTATTGATTTTCAATAGCTGAAGGATCTATACCACCTAGAGAGAGAGACAAATAGAGAAAGCGAGGTGCAGTGGATCTTTCCATTCATCCTTCACCATAGCTTCACTGGTGTTCTTGGTAATGAATGTTGGACATCTAACAATGATCTTCAGCCAGTTTTCTGAGAAAATCTTCTCTTATTTTCACTCTTTTCATCTTATTTCTTCCTTCCACCTTTCCTTTGTGTGGTACTGCATAATAAATGCAAACATATGGGACACAGTTTTAAGGTCTGAGGTCATCTGGTGACCTGCATGACATTGTCCTTTGAACATGTAACTATTGATCTGGTGTAACAAAACAACACAGTTTGATCACATGCTGCCCAAACTGAAGCCCTGATATGAAGGAAAACTATCCAGAATAAAAACTGCTTTCAAATTCACCATATTTTGTCACAATAAGATCCTGTCCACTGGTGGCCCTGTTTTACCAAAAGAAACCAAACCCACTTCAAAATATATAAATAAATTACACATATACATGCATACATATATATGTAGATAAACTCATTAAAGCATATATGTCCATAAGTATGTGGACACCTCTTCTAATGAATTCATTCAGCTTCTATATGTTGCACCCATTGCTAAAACAAATGTGCAAATGCACACACACACACACACAAACAGCTTGTCCTTGTAGAGAAGAATCATACCTGTCTTGCCAACAAAATAGGATGGTCTGAAGCAGATAAACAGATAAAGATGCCAGACATGGGGTACAGGTGTTTAATGACCCTCAGCACTGAGCTGTGGAGTAGTGGAACAGTGTTCTCTGGACTGATAGTGCAACATCCAATACTTTTGGAATGAGTTTGGGGAGTTTTGGATGAGGTGGGTTGGTAATCACCCAACATCCTGACCTCAATAATGCTCTTGTTGCTAAATTCAACCAAATCCTCATAGCAATGCTCTAGAGTCTAGTAGAAAGCATTCTGTGGACAGTAGCGACAAGGACTGCAACAGGACGTTTAATTGGCCTTACTAACGAATGGGTAGGTGTCCCAGAACGTTTGTCCATATAGTGCATTTTCAAGTAGATATTAATGTTCATATTTTACTTTCTATCAATTATGGCTGCAAGAATGTAATGTAGTTGTAATTCTGGAAAGCTTGTCTATTTTTACTTTTGTTCCTATTAGTGCTCCCTTGGCTGTTGCAGAATGGCGTGTATAATAGGTTGATGTAATGACTTGATTACTGGCCAGATTAGTTTATGGGGTAGCACAACTGGCTGACAAAGCAACACCTTGCTAAAAAAGGGTTGTGTTGTGTGTGTGTGTGTGTGTGTGTGTGTGTGTGTGTGTGTGTGTGTGTGTGTGTGTGTGTGTGTGTGTATGTGCGTGTATGTGAGCTGGTGGATGGCCATGTGTGGGTTTATGTGAGTGTTTAAAGATCGAGTGAGAAAAGAGAGAGAGAAATAGACACAGTAAGTGAGTTCCTTTTCAAAGACAGTCTGGTGTGGATGGATGTAAGGTTGTTTGACAGTGAGAGTGAGTGAGAATTCCAAAGAACACCTTGGAAATAAAAAAAAAAAAGAAAAAAATCAATCTCACTGAACTGACCTATGCCTTCCCTCCAGTCTCCACACATTCTCTCCATTCCCCGACACACCAGCACCAAGGCAGCGGGGCAGCCAGGGAAACAGCCAAATTGGTGCAACAAGGTGGCTAATAGGATCATTAACCCCCTTCTCTGTATGTTTTGGACGTTGCAAGTGAGCTTGGTGTGTGTATATGTGCGTGCATGTGTGTGAGTGTGTGTGCGAGTGTGTCTGTGCCATCCCGCACGTGGCAGATTGCATGAACAGGCTGACTGTTAGTGGCTAGCTCAGCAGTGCCGGGCGCGAGCTGCCATCTTCCCGTGGATTTACAGCTGACGCTGGTGCTACTTCAATTAGCTCTATAGCACACAGATGTTGCTTAAATGTTGCTGCTAATGATACCGCAATAAGCGTGAGATTCATGCCACATTCACAGGCACGTAAATTTCTCAAGTGGCACAATTAAAGGGGAAATAGTGGCTGGGCGAGAGAGAGGGAGAGCGGCAGACGTGCTGGAGATGCCAGTTGGAAAGCTGGTAGTCTATTCCATAATGCAGGCCGAGCTCCATTCCACTTTAATTGCCTATTCTCTCAAAGAGGGCTTTTGTGTCGCACACCAACTGCAGCAAGCTTCTGGAGTAAACCACACAACGTGTGTTACTTCACAGCTTTGACTCCAACATCGGTTAGACATCAGCAGATTATAGGGGTGTAAATCTCTGAACTCACAAGGTTTTCATTCAGTCCTGATTCTTTACATAACAATTCATTGCATTGTGAAGTTCTACTATGGTTCAGTAAAAATGGTAACAAACGATTCAACAAATTGTGATTTCTTCATTCTTATGCTTTTTATGAACAGATCATTCAACACATTGTTGAATCTCAAATATGACCATTCATTCTGATTATGGATTTTCAATTAATTGATACAACACTGGAGCAAATCTCATGATGCAATTCCATTTTTTATGATACTTCAATAGATCATTCAACACAATCTTTTTTTTTTTTTTTTGATATTTCAACAAATGATTCAACACTCAGATATTACCGTGAATCAATTCAATTTTATGATAATAAAATGATAATATTATGATAATTTTTTACCATGATTATATTTTGTTTAGATTCTTTAACAAATTATTTAGCACTTGGACTTGTGGAAAATTTGACTATTGTTATGATTCATCAGGAAATTTCACATTCCACTCTCATTAAATAAAGTTTTACAGGATTAGGAATCTTTAGAATCATGTTTAGAAACATGAAGTTTAAACTTGATTGATGCAGTTTGATTTGATTAGGAATATTTAATAAATGATGAAACATATCATTACATATGGCATTTAGTTGACGCTCTTATCCAGAGCGACTTAAAATTTACTCACATTACAGAAGTGGGCCAGAACAGTCTTAGGAGTCTTGCCTAAGGACTCTTATTGGAGTAGTGCAGCATAGTTACCCAGACTGGGAATCAAATCCTAGTCTCCCACATGGTGTGGTGGATCTCTGGTGGTCTTATCTGTTGCACCACATCAACCATATCATGGCATTTCAAATTTCACTTTGATTTTGTTTGATTTAATTGAATTAGTAATCAATTCACTACAGCATGAAATCTCAGATTACATCATGATTCAGTTTGATTTAGTTATTAATTTTTATGAATTATTCAGTGCAATTCAATTTCAACATGATTTGATTTGAATCCACGATTCAACTTAATTTAAATATTAGTGATCTTTTAGAAATGATCTAAAGTATCATGGAATCACAAATGTCATTATTGTTCAGTTTGATTCAGTTCAAAAGGATAGTTTTAGGATAGATTTAAGATGCAGCAGTTTTCTCTAATTTCACCATGACATAATGACTCCATTTCAGCTTTAGTTTTAGTTTTAAAATTCTGTCGTGGAATAAGAAAGTACTATAGACACAGTGATTTTATGCATTGGGTAGTAAGCTATATTGAGTCTTTCATCTGTTGTATAACAGCGCGAGACGGCCTTTTGCCCTGTCTTCGCTCACAACTGCATCCTAAAAGCTCAAATTTTACCACTGTGGTATTGCTCTTGGTAAAGAATGTTTAGAAAATGACACTGAATATGATGATCTAATGGAGTTAAATCATTGCCTATGATCATTTAACACCCAGCAAGATTTCAGACCCTGACAATAGCAGTTCTATAAAAGTGTCTTTTAAAAGTGTTTCTGCAGCTCACTATGGAGTGTTTGGCAGACAGAACATTCATAGTCTACATTATGACTTATGATTATAACCCTTTATTAACCTCATACATTATAAACCTTTCATATCAGAAGAGACAGATACTATAGCAAGCTATGTCTATAACATCGACACTGGTGTGTCCTGTTTTATGTCATAGCTAGACACAAAACCACAGTGACAGACCTGTCAGAGGTGTGTGTGTGTGTGTGTGTGTGTGTGTGTGTGTGTGTGTGTGTGTGTGTGTGTCCAGTGTTCTGTGTGTCAGTGTTATGTCGGACAGTCAGTTCTCCATCAGTATGACTTTACCTCAGTCAGGCCTAGTGACCCGAACACAGGAGAACTATCACTCTACTATGCTCCCTGTGGAGAGAAAAAAAGATTCTCTCTCTTTCTCTCTCTCTCTCTCTCTCTCTTTCTCTCTCTCTCTCTCTCTCTCTCTCTCTCTCTCTCTCACTCTCTCTCTCACTCTTCTTCCATATTGTTTCTACCTGTCTACCAACACTGCAGACACTTCTACTGTGTTGCTTTCTTCAAGTTGTCAAAAGATGAAGAGTCTCTTCTGATGATGGAGAGATGTGATGAAAGTAAATAATAAAAATGTATATCATTTATACTACATACCTCCATTTTTCATTTTCTCCATGGTTTGAACCATAATATACCATATAAACCACCATATAAATAATGCCAGATAAATATACCAAAAGAAATGCTCTAAAATCACATATCATTAATTGTGTGTTTCTTCTTAAACAGTTGTTTCTTCTTAAAACCCACATTTTTCTCATATTCTGACATTCTACAATGTTTTCATATTCAGGAATTGTTACAAGGACAGTCAAATCCATCATTGTAAGAGAAGAGCTATGAACAATTATGTACTTTATACACAAATTATGAATCTGATGTAGACGTCTTTATCTACTTCTTTACCTTTATTGTTCTTCCTGAGAACATTCTTAGGAAGATACTGGGGAATACGACCCAATGACAGGTGTAGCCTGACATGCTTTAGCTGCTCTGTAGTCTAGCTATTCAATCTCATATATTACTATGATGCAGTATGATCTAATCTGATCAGGAAACAGTACAGCACACCATAACATTTAAATTAATTTAGTTCAACTCATGAATGTTTAAGACATTATTCAGTGCATCACAAACTCACAGCTCATATTTTATTATGATTCAGTTTGGCAATGTTCTTTAGGAAATGATTTAATACCTCATGTCTTATTTGATTAGATGTGTTTAAGAAATAAACCAATGTGTCTGTAAATCTCAGATTTCACCAGAATTCCACTAGATTTAGCTATGATTCAGTTCATTTTTAAAACTCCAATTCTGCCAGATCAGATCACCATGACTCAAATTTATTGTCAACAAATTTATTATTCAAATGATTGTCATAAAAGTTCATATTTTACCATGATTTAATTCTATTTGGCAATAATGTTTTAGAAAAGTATTCAATGCCTCATGAAACTGTAATGGCTTAATGACAATTATTTGATTTGATTTATTTTTAATCTTTAGAAAATGATTCAGTGCATAATGAACAATCTCAAATTTTCAAATCTCTTTCTCTCTCTCTGTCAATCGCTCTCTCAATCTCTCTCTTAATTTCTCTCTCCCTTAATCTCTCTCTCTCTCTCTCTCTCTCTCTCAATCTCTCAATCTCTCAATCTCTCTCTTTTCTCCACCACCTTTTCTCTACCTGTACACTAAAAACTACAGACACTCCAACTGTAGTTTTGACTTCAAGCTGTCAAAAGATGAAGGGTCTTTTTCACACAGGTTTGTAATTTCTCCACTGAGCTGATTGATGGAGAGCTGTGATGAGAGTCAATGAAGAAAATGAACAATATACTTAATGACAGATGTAGCATGGTCTCCTGTAGCTACGCTGTAATCCAACTTCAGACGTCACTTTGCAAGGTCATCGTGCCACTCAATCATATTTGCATTCGCACAGGAACAAGAAAACAAAACACGTCGTCAGGCAGCGGTGGGTGATGAAAGCCAACACACGTCTAGCTACACCATAGGCCTTCTTTACCACAAGCTACAGCTATTTATAGCAAACATGTTTCATTAGAGCTGATTCATGTCCAACTGGATGCCATTTCTTTGACACGCTTACAAAATGAAGGATAAATGAAGAATGTTTCATATGAAAACACACACACGCAGGCAATGTCGGCGATGCTAGGTGCCTGTATAAGCTGTCACACCAGAAAGATCAATGGAAATCATCATAAAAGCATTCACGAGAGTGAGCGAGAGAGGAGTGGAGGAGTGCAGGAATGGCATCACATTCTCTTAAGAGGTAATCTCTGCTCATTTAGCTTCCTGACAGCCTACTAGATTCACACGCTGGTTGTGCATAATAGGCAGTTAACCCTGATAAGCAACTCGGGCCATGCAATGTTTGTCTTAAAATAACTGAGTGCTTGTGCGAGTCAATCAAACTCAGCTTTTTTTCAGGGTTGGATAAAAAAAATTGTAGGTAATGACAAGTGTGATGTGGCTCTATCAACATGAGGATGCTGGGACCACCTTTCTCTCATTCTGTTGGCTGACTTTGAAAATCTATTGGTGAATAAATGTGTTTTTGTAAAAAGAAAAAAAAAAACATAATAAATGTGTCACAGCTTTTCTAGCTGTCCTTGTTGCTGTCATCATGCTGCTGGGACGTTGGAGAGACATTGTAAATTTGCTATCCTTGCAGTCTCTGTTGGTGACATTGTGTATGTGTGTGTGTGTGTGTGTGTGTGTGTGGGTGTACATGTGTTATGTTTCTGTATGCGTTACAAGAAGGTTATCTGGAGGTATAAGCGAAAATTATATATTAGGAGTTCCCAATGACATCTAAATCACACTGGAATAAGCAGATAAAAGGACAAAAGCTTCCAAAGTTAATAAAAAACAAATCAAAAGATTTTATTCCAAATCATTTTGGTGCATTTCTTTTGATCCATTCATCACGGAATGTAAATACACGGTACAGACATTTCAAGTTTCACTCTCAGCCGGGCATGTGACATATGCAAGGATGGGCCTCATCAATGTACCTGACTGACTACATAAGGTCATCCCATAGCATGTGCTTTCCATTAGATTAACAGTGGTAGCACGAAAATGTGCAGAATGCCACTGGATGAACTATCAACACTCCACCCCTACGACAGAATCTGTGAGTGAGAATATTTAAGCTGCATGGGATTGATTGTCATAGGCTATAATTACAAAACTCTACAATTCCAGTCCAAGAGGTCGGGTATGTTGCTTTTTATCTGACACCACGTGTAGGTCAATGAAGACCAATACAGAACACTTAACTCCTTGTCATGTTAATGAAATCAGTGACATGACTTTTGCTTAGTGACCTGGTGCATCATCACGCTGGAATTGGCCAATAGAAGGTAGATAAATTGTGGTCATGAAACGGTGCACAATAGGGGTTTAGGAAACCCAGAGGATGAGTTGTATAACATCAGCAAGCATGGCTGAAAAAATTGCGTGGACCTTGTTTATTGCCACTGCAATTTAGAACAGTCCGGACCAGAACAGACGGACTTGTTAGAGATTTGTGAAGTAACCACTGCATGACAAAGTCTTGTCGTGTGTACACAGCATAACTCACATGCACAAAAAATATATAAATTTTAATTTCCTTGGCCATTTTACAGCACACATTATAAAATGCAAAATATGACTGGCTAAGCCATGCTCAAAATTAACTGAATTTATTTGATAATTAAAATACATGTACCACTGCACAGCAGCCATTACACACATTAAAACTGCAGAGGATTAAAAGACAATACAGCTCTAAAACCTTTTTTTCCCACTGTGGTCCCCATCGCATAAAACAAAAAGACCCATAAGACACGTGCTGAACTGTCATTAAAACCTGATCTTGTGTACGTTCCACTCATGCCATAGATAACCACGATCCTCTCACTGGTTCATCAGTTGTCCTTCCTTGGAGCTCTTTTGGTAGGTAATGAGCATTGCATCCCAGAAACACTCCACAAGATCTATCTGACGTTTTGGAGACGTTCTAACCCACTCATCATGCCATCATATTTTAATCCCTGTCAAGGATATTACTCTTGCCCATTTGTCCTGCTTCAACACATCAACTTCAAAAACTGTTCACTTGCTGCCTAATATGTAGATTCAACTCTTGACAGGAACCATTTCATCCACTTAATAAAATGTTATTCATTTCAGTCCGTTTTAATGTTATGGCTGATTAATTTATGATCACACATTAACAGTGTTTGTGGAATACATGGCATCTTCACCCGTTATGTGGTTTCACAACCATAGCATAGAGTTACCACCTTCTGTCATTCCTGATGGCACCCCTTTACTTTGGTTATATTTACACCTACAGTGATGCACTAATTTGATATGTTCACTAATTTAGTGCCTTTTAATGACCAAAGACAGCCAACAGCAAAATCTTCAGGGCCAGATGTACGTATAAGCACAGGCGCTTTGTCTAATTGCCTACTAACTGCATCTGTCAACAAGTTTGGGTACAAATGTGATAATGAAATTGGACAATGAGTGCGTACTGCAGCAAGTTTTGTCACATACATGCCTGTGATTTGGAGCTAAGATATTGGTCAGTATTTAACTCTTACAACCTAACATGCCATATTCTAGGCTGCATATCTCAGGATGAGAGAGGAACCTACAGTCATGCTATACATAGCACGACGAACTACAAATAGTAATCTATTACATATAATCTTATATATATTCGTGTAGCTTTTTACATTTATTATTTAATATATTTATTACATTTACTATAAAAAGAAACAAACAAAAAAGTACACAGATACTGCCTTCACATATATATTATCGACTCATATAATGTGACATACAATACACACATAAGGTTACTATTATCATATAGTTGATATAAAGTCCATCAATGAGCTGAAGAAAACCCAGCAGTCCACATTGCTGTAGATTATTTCAACACAGTTCAAGATTAAGACAAATATGAAAGCCCATGCAGATAAGAGACAGTGCTGACAGTTTACATATGTGTCTTTGTGTGTCTGTCTGCTTGTATGTGTGAGTATTTTATGCATTCTGATTCCTGTTTGTTTGTGCTGGTACAAAAGCTTCAATACCTGCGAGCGGACGTCTTTAAAGTTCTTTTTCCACATGCTTTCACATTATTCATCAGCTTTTTACAGCTAGGTAAAGAGAGACAGGCCTTGATGTCAGGCTTTTCACAACATCAGCACAAATCGGCGCGAGCGCTCCAACACAAGAGCACATTCACCATCTGTCTTTAACTACAAAGTCACCCGCAGCCTCTGCGGCACCGCAGACGGCTCAGTGCGGGACTGTCCGAGCCAGCATCAGGAGCTGGAACATGCTGGGACCACACTAACCATGCGCACCACTAACAGTGAGACGTAGCTTGGTGTGTTGCGGCTTTGGTTGGTCAGTGATCTGCACCAAAGATTGCGTCTAGTCAGCAAGCTGGAGATTTCTTCTGAACATTAGTCAAACCACCCACACCTGTTTTGCGTAGGGGGGGCACATGTGGAAGGCGCTACCGTAACACAAACTGTTAACGGAAATGCAGGCCTACTGCTGTGAAGCTTATTGAATCACTTACAAACAATCCTGCACATAAGTTGATGATTACTGAACCAGTGGGTTTACAAGCTGTAGATGAAGTTGACAAAATACACTAAACAGACAAAAGTATTGGGACACAGTTCTCATTTATTGTTTCTTGTGAAATCGTGGCCATTCTAAACAGTTGATTCCGATGGTGGTACTGTCTCTATTGTCCATTCTCTGTTAAAATATTGGTGTGAAGACTTGATTGCATTCAGTAACCAGAACTTTAGTGAGGTCGGAATTTTGAATGGTTACCTCCCCATCTTATCCCAAAAACAACTGGATGGAGCGCCATTAATCCAGACAACATAGTTCCACAGCTCCACAGCTAATGGTTGGTTTAATATCCCTCTAGCCCATGTTTATCTGTTCAAAAGAGTCCTATCCAACTGGCAATACTTTGTAACAGGCACTAAACGAGCTGTGCATAGATGAGTGAATTCGTTAAAAGGGGTGTCCACAAATATTTGGACATGTAGCGTACCTCAGTCATTCAACTAGAAAGAAAAAATGTCTGCCTAAAGACAGACTTCAAGTATCTACTTATTATGACAGATAGCATTATCCTATGCAGCACAAATTACCCAAGCATTAAAAGAACTGAACTGCAGGCTATGAGTTGGTTTTCGATTTTCCTCATACAGCCATACAAGCCATCGCACACCTCTTCTCCAAGCCCGAATCCGGTCTTAAAGGTTAAGCCCCACAATGTGATTCTTTGTCACTTTAGCATTTATAGTCAGCTTAGCATCTCACTATCCGGCTCTTTTTTCAGGTCTTTAAGCCTCTGTGGTTATCTGCACTATGGACTTATTATCCGGACTCAACCCCACGAATCAGACACAGAGGAGAGATTTGAGGCAAGCAATCGAGAGACAGAGAGAGACAGACAGAGAATCAGAAAGAGAGAATTGGCCTCTAGGTTTCTATAGACCCTTGCAGACACAGAAAAAAGAAGGAATAACGTTAATTCAGTCAAAATTTCTGATCTGAAAAAGAAGAGTCCAAATAAGATTAAAATTAGATCAATTAAGAGCAATGAGATGAAATACTGTAAATGAACTCAGAACTGTCTGTGTTCTCTGTGTTCAGCTGATGTCACACTGAACTTGAAAAATTCAGATTCACATTAGTTTCAATGGGATGTGTGGCTCAGACATGGATTTTTGTGGCGGTCTCTGTTCGTAGCTGAGCTCTGCGCGGTGTCACATAAAGTTCAATATTTTAATCTTTTGCACGATGTGCATCAACCAAGTCTCTGCACAGCCAATGGGGGAGCAGAAAGAACTACAGAAAGGTACAAAGGGCTACCTTTCACCCAAGGTGCAAGGATTACACATTACTGTGTAGAGAGTGGCTTGCATGGATGTGAGCACCGAGTGAAGTGCATATCATGTTCCGTGAAAAAAAAATTTTTCAGAAAGTCTCTTAAAAAAGTGTTTATTTCCTTAAAAAACTATTTGTAGAAGGTTCATTGAAGATATATTTCTATTTGTCAATCTTATCTGCCCACAGAATGATTGAAAGGGTCTTAAATTAAGCAGTGGTTCTGTATACAAAAATGTAACAAAATTTGTTTAAATTTGCACGTACTTTGCACGTGGATAAATGTTTTTTGATCTGGTTCGAAATTGGTCAAAATACCTAACCTTAACTATAATGAAAATAGAATGTGAAATCCATGGCATTTATTCATGAGTTTCTGTCTATGAATTCATTTTCAACATGCTGTCTTCTACATGTACATGGCAAGCTGCCTTGTGTGTATTTGGCAAAAGAGTGGCACCAGTGGATGGGATCTCCCTATGAATCGTAATATATGTACAAATGGAATTTGTAGAAATTGAATAAATGTTACAAATTTATTCAAGGGGCATTTTTGTAATATATGTACATATATATATGTATTCTATGATTGCTGAGTCATTTTTTTTTCATGAGCAAAATATTTATTTAATTTCGATTGTCTGATATTTTCCAGCTCAGGCATAAAATTCTTCTTAATGTTGCCCTTTTTATTCAGACGTGAAAGCCTTAGTAACAATTCAATGTTGTAGTGGAGTTAAGTGATAGGTTGGAAGCAATTTGGCAGCACGGTGGTGCAGTGTATAGCGCAGTTGCCTCACAGCAATAATGACCTGGGTTTGATCCCCTGGTGGGGCGACCTGGGAAATTTCTGGAGTTTGCATGTTTGTGTGGGTACTCTGGTTTCCCCCAAAGACATGTATGATAGGTGAATTGGTGACTCTAAAGTGGCCCTTAGTGTATGTGTGCGCCCTACGACGGACTAGTGCCAATTCTTCATGTGTCCAAGTTCCTGAATTATCATATCATGCCAATCCATTGAAACAACAAATAATGGAAACCATTTCTTTTGCATGATGATGTGGTTGACAGACCCTGTCTAATATGAAAAACCAACAAATAAACAATTATAAAAGTTGTTGTTTCTCCCCATGTGCTCCTAAGAACCTTGGTTGTGTGGTCCTTGTCTCCTCCCTTGCTCCGCCCCTTACAGGTTGTGTCTCATTTGTAACCCTGCCCCTTTGTAATCACTGGTTCCAGGAGTGTCCAATGTTGTGTTCTATTTAAGACCCTTTGTAGTAACCTCTCTTGGTCAGTCCTTTTGTTTCTGTCATAGTTTGTTTCTGTCTTGCATTGTTTTTCAACTTTGTGTAGAGATTATGTAGGTTTATTGGTTTGTTTAAATCCTGCTTTGTTTTCTGTCTTGTTTGGTTTCTGTCTGTCAGTATTTATCAGCATGTTCATTTATTTTGTACTTTGTGTTTTTTCATTAAATCCTAAACCCCAGCATTTACCTCCACTCCCTAGTCATCTGTTCTGTCCACCTGATCCTGACAATCAGAACATTTTATAGACCATTATTATTATTATAATTATATTATATTATATTATATTATATTATATTATATTATATTATATTATATTTATTTATTTATTTATTTATTTCCATTCCTGGCTGTTCCAGTGTCTTTGCAGTATCACTTACAGTTTGGAGGTATGAAACTAAAGTGCCTGATTGCTCCACCTAATCTAACATCCTTTAAATTATATCTCTACCCTTTGAGTCTACCCTTTTAGCTCTCCACCCCACATATTCTCCCTTTTTACACTGTTATCTGTCAGGCCTAGTTCCACTTTTCAGAGGGGGACTGACTTCCTAACACAAGCAGAAGTGCTCCAAACTGCAGCACAATCCGGCCCACCCTTACAGTCTCTGTCCAAATCAACATAAGACGAAAATATAGTCCTAAATATCCATTGATTCATCCATCTTCTTATCTGCTTCATCTTGTTCAAGGTCATAGTGGTTCTGGAGCCTCCCCAGAATCATTGGGCACAAAGTATGAATATCCCCTGGACAGGGCATCAATCCATTACAAGATAGCACACAGAACCATTCAATTACACACAATTTACCATAGCCCCATACATTTTTTGGGAAGCATAGCTGATACAAATCCAGCCAAACATGCTGTAAATTGCTCTAACACCCACTTTCAGATCATATAAACATTACAGAAAAATCCATAATACTGTGAAACAGGCACATACTGTATCTTAACAGATAGAAACGTGTCTATATTTGAGAGGTGTTTTTTCTTTATTTTCACCTAGGATCCTTTTTTCCATTCTTTTTCATTTGCTTGAACTTGATCCCTTTTCACCTTTTTCACATCCCTCCCCTGCTCTGATGTTTAACATGCCTGTTTAACAGTGTGCACTCAAAGAGCAGAAAGGCGTCTGTTACTTCGTTTTATCTGTCAAAGAGCACGTTTGTCAAGAAATCAATTGCAATAAATCACAAGCCCAACTGATTTACAGAACGATTGTGGAATTGATTTGCCTAATGAATCATATCATCCACCCAATTATCCTGCGAGACCTGCTCAACAATAGGCCACTGAAGATCAATCAGGGGGTGGAGGGAGGAGAAGGACAAGAGAATTAGCACTAGACAGGATGCTTCAGTTAGCAGGACTAGGACAGAGTGAGTAAGAGGCCCTGCTGTTTAACACTGCTTACAGAAATGATACATTCAGAAAAAACTACATAAATGAAAAAACGACTGGAGTTGTTTTCCAAGCACTGAAGATTTAAGCCATTCCAAAATATACTCTGCTTGTTGGTTCTATAGTATAGATATAGGGGTGTTTTCACACTTTGCACTTTTTAATTCGGTTAAATCCAACTACATCCAAAGTTCATTTTTAACCTTGGTGTGAATTGTTTGAGCAGGTATGAAAACAATAGTGGTCTAACACACTGGCACTTTGTTCTAAGGCTCGCTGGTTCTGATCTTCATGCTGCCTGCCATCATCAGCTGGTGTTGAAGAGACATTGACATGGGGAGATGTGAATAATATCCACATCACATCCAGTGTGATGCTTGCCAGCACAGGCATCTGTTAGCCATTGTATCAGAGATCAAAAATGACTTTAGAGTCAAGAATGTCTGAATGATAAGCCTAATGCTAAAGCTAGTCAAAGGTCACATAATTCCCCTGTCCACCAACAGGTTTCCCCTGCTCAGTGAAGCACCCACTGAGGAACTTGTTAAAAGAGCCCTGTTTATAGGAGACTATAGTTGACACATGAAATTAGCTACTATTTTAACTAGTGGCTCCAGCATTAGCTGCTTACCAGGAGCCAGATAGCTGGGTATTTGCAACAAAAATACACTATGTGATATTTTAAGACAACAATTCATAAAGGAAACAGACACCAAGGCAGCAGATTGGTTAATCTGGTGTAGTTAAAGACTACAAAATGTCGTGCAGTCCACTTTCTGCTAGACTTCAGGATTGTCAGTTTGTTTTATGATGTTGACATTTTATTCTTTACTTATAACTTATTAGTTGTATCTATCCAGCTAGCTAATTGAGTTCTGGATTATTTTCCTGGACTAGTTCAGGGTTATATCTCAGGAGTATCATCATCATTCCATCTTACATTTGTACTCTATTTGTAATATTAATCTTTAATGGGATGACAATTTAATGCAAGTAAATGCTGATATGTTTTAAGCACAGATTTGGTTGATTAGAGTCAGTTTACCTTATTCCTATACCCTGTTTTTTGGGCTTTAAAGCTGAGATTCTGGTTGTTGTTTTTTTCTGAATCTTGTACTACCATCCAGAACATCCACTAAACTACACAGAATGTTCCTTTACAATGCCCTGTTGCTAATCAATGGGCATCTTTGACACTGATTTTCACAATTCTTGAATATGGGAGTCTAGTAATATGTCCATAATGTAACACTTAAGGCTTTTCTTTTTTTCTGGTGGCTTCCAAACAGCCGTTTCTGGGCTTATATAAGCAGCTATGAGTGAAAAGCTGTGATTCTGAGACTTTCTTGCACTGTGCTATAATACAAAAGCAGTAGTGTCAGAGTGGGCACTGGTTTTGCACTTTAGCAGACAGCAAGTGTCACTGGGTTCCATGTAAAAGGCAGTGTGTATGTGTGTGTGCGTGTGTGGATGCGGTTTTGGATTGGAAGGCCCTGTAGGGAGCTGTGTCTACAGGGGGGTGCTGGAAAAACTGGTGTCGAGTGTCAGAGAGTCTGAGAGAGAGAGAGAGAGAGAAAGAGAGAGAGAGAGAGAGAGAGAGAGAGAGAGAGAAAGACAGAAAAGATTGGGGAGGGGGGCATCACAGGGCAAAGCATCAGGCGGACATGAATATCACCATGGGTACCGACAGTTGAGACTGCAAAAACAAAGATTATGCCATGTAGAGGGAATGTGTGTGTGTGTGTGTGTGTGTGTGTGTGTGTGTGTGTGTGTGTGTGTGTGTGTGTGTGTGTGTGTGTGGGTGGGAAGAGACAAGGGGGCGATATCACTTGCTGAAAAAAGAAAGAGGGCTGCAGTTGGCCTTGTCTCACAGTGGTGCCCATTAGACGCCAGGGACAGCCAGAAAAGAGAGTGCGTGTTTGAAGAGAGGGGATTGTGTCTCCGCTCTGTTAACAGGGAAGTTTCCAATCACACGTACCATGACATGCCATGACACACATGCATAACCAACGTTAAACATCTTCAGGCCTTTTGTTCTGTGGTTATTCAGTAACCGACACCACTGCTTAGACAGTATGGCCTCGCCAATGGAAAAGGGCCATAAATCCCTTCAGCGTTCAGGACAGTGAATACACTTCAAGACCTAGCAAACCACAAGCTGGCTTTCATCTTAAGAGATGCATTAAGTTCTAATGTCACTTCAGATCTGAATAAAATACACAGGTGGTTCTGTCCATCCTTCTACTGTGAGAGGACAATTCTGTGCTGTGGGTCTGACAGTATGTGGAGCTGAACACGAATATCAAATATTTGAGAGAATCAATGGGTGCAAGGCAAGAATATCACTGGACTCTTTCTTTTAAAGGAAATTACAGAAAACATGACTGAATATTCTGGCACCCTCAAAAAATTTGTTGTGTAAGTTGTACATTTTTTCATTATTAATTGAAAAAGTTAAGCTGTCCTGTCTTTATTGTAAGTGTACCTGGAATCATTGGGCCCAAGGCAAGAATACCCCCAGGACATGGTGCCAATATGTTGGAGGGTACCACATGTATTTTTGGGAGGTGGAAGAAAACCAGAGCAGGAAACCTGTGCAGCCCTCACACCAGCTCCTCACAGACACCCCCCAAACAAAACCCACAACACCAGGCCCTGGGAGCTGTGTGACATACACACTACCTGCAGTGCCACTGTGCAGCCCTTATTGAAAGGTGGTTTTAGTGGTTTTCCTAGCTGGATAACTCACTGATAATCACACAATGATGAGACCGCAGTGGTTGGATTGGGTAGTTTGTTATGACATGTTTATATGTATATGTGTAACAGCATGTAACTTTCCATGAAATGCAGACCTCGGGTTCTAGGAAGGGGTGTAGCGCCCAATTCTGGGCCCTATGCACAAGCAGTGCCCATGGAATTATTCTTGCTTTCCTCAATAAACTGACTGAGAAATAACTTATATAACAACATATTTTTACTATAGCGAGTACTAATGACCTAGTGACCCATCTAATCACCCTTCTCCAAAATGTAAACCATGATGTTTTCAGGCATCTTTAGAGTTTCTTTGGTGTTCAGTGTAATCTTTACCCTCATCGACATTATGATGGTTGATCTAAAACACATTAACATCCATCCAGCAAGCTGAGGTAAGCATGAGTGTGTGCAAGTGTGTGTGTGTGTGTGTGTGTGTGTGTGTGCAGGAGAAGACCTTTGTACCAATGGATTTTCTCCTTAGGGAGCAAGCAGAGGCCTGATTTACTGCCTGTGTGTGTTGTATTGAAGGCAGAGGCTCTATGATAGATAACAATACATAAGCCACTGTTCAAAATAATGCTCTGAACAAAACACACACATACACACACATGCACGCACACATACACACAAACAACAACAAAAATCTTCAAGTCAATACCGTCTTGCCCTTACTTTGTTACAAATTTTAGTGTCTGGAGAAATAATTGTCCTAATAATGACAGCAGATGCACCAGGCCGGCCTTGCCTGGCTTTGATTGTGTGACCTCTTGACCTTTTGGCTTTATTTCAGAGTGCACAGGCCGCAGTAAATGAATGAGTGGTCGTCTCCCTCTGTCTGGGGTTATGAGGGATTATTGACTCAGGTTTTATAAATATTTAATGCTCACATTAAAACATATGGCAGAGGACGGCCATTAGGGTCCGGTAATAAAGAGGCTTTCTGGGTGATTGAGTGAGGTGCTGGGCTGACTGGGGCCGACACAAGGCCACTCTTTGATGAACAGGGAACACATCACGGCCTGGACGACTCTGTCTCCGCATTTACGGAATCCACCGAGGACAAGAAGCAGGGCTGGACATTAGAACAATGCTGGACCACAGGCCTGCAGCTGCTGCTGTAATGGCCTTAATGGCTGTGGCTTTATGACTGGTGATACTGCGCAGCTTATTCTGACGAGTGTCTACTGCCATGCTGCCCTTTTCAAGTGAATAAAATTGCTCTATAAATTTTCTGCCTCCACATGCTTGGCAACCCCGTTTTTTTATGAATGGATCAACCTCTTCTCATGCACTCTATATGCGTTGCTTTCGGAGCCACTAACACATAAGCTGGTTGCATTTTTTAAGCACTTAAACTGTCCTTCCACACACTGGCAGCTATCTGAGGCTCAAGATATTTCCCAGAATGGCAAGCGACCAAAAATCGATCCCTAATCTGATTGGGGGGTTGTTTTATTTCCTCTGATAGAATTTAGATTTACTCTGAAGTGCTTTCTTTCAGTAGATAAAGGAAGTTATTTGAAGGTAAAACAGGTAAGTTTGATTCTTTATGGCAAGTAAAAGACAGGGGCCTCACCATTGTCCAGTCTGTTCATTGTAATAATTGTGCGAGACACAGATAGGCGCCATGCAGCGTCCTCGGCAGGTAGGCCCTCACTTATCGGGCTGCAGATCATCCATTCGAGGCAAATAAGCACAACAGCTCACATTCAAATGTTGTTCTTTGGCATATTGACACGGTGGCTATCAGGCAGCCCCTATTATGTGCGGCAGGGCCAGATCTATGCCAGCGGGCGGTTGCATAATAACCTGTGAATCACTGATGCAAGCGCTCTGCATCCTGTTAATTGTCTATGTTGTGAGAGGGGGAAAAAATGCAGCAGGCACCGTTGTCTTGATGAGAAATTGACATTTTCTGACCCGCTAACCAGAAGCACTCAGAGAGGCAGATAACATCCCTGCTTGTTTTAAAAGAGGGAGGCCATTCTTCTGTCGTCTTTATAAGGCTCGCGTTCTCAGGCTGATGAGTATGGATTTCACCTCGCACCTCTTTAAACATCTGAACTATGAAGGGTTCAAAACGATACCACCCCTTTTAGACAAGCGATAACCTTGGCCTTTGAATTCATCGACTATTTATTTTTCGCTTAATTAGAAAGTGACCAAAGAACCCCCTTTTGATTGTATCTGATGTGAAGTGTGTAGGGCACTAGCTGGGTGTCTTCCACTTTGTTTCATGGGAGCAATATTAATCCTTACTATCAAAGGCTTTACTGGCTAGGACGTAAGCAAGAAATGTCTATGATTGTCTTCAGTCAGTCGGTTGTCTAGTAGTATTCTGTCAATAGACAGAAATACCACAAAAAACAATGATTTTTATTTATTTATTTACATTTGTTGTAATTGGTTATTTTTAGAGGTATAAATCTGTAGCTTTATGAAAACTAAGATGTTGCTGAAAATATCTGTGAATGCAGTAAACTTTCACCACAATCCAAATTAAATGCTATAATTAAGCAATAGTGCCCTTGAGGTTTGTGCTATAACATGATATACTGGCACTGGTGCACTGCAGAACCAGCCTGGTCTCCAGAGATATTTCTACATTAGTGACTAAGGGCATTTTCACACCTGTACTTTTTGTAGTTCATTTTCGCCCTTGGTGCAATTCATTTGGGCAGGTGTAAAAACAGTAATTGCGCTCTGCTGTTGACCAAAACAGTCACACCAAGCCCCGTTAGACGAGGTGGTCTCAGTACAGTCCCATACAAATTGTAGAATGGTTTGTTTGTGGTGAGAACGTGATCTGACCTCAATCCGATGCAAATCTCAGGTGTAATGTGCAAGTTTGAGCTAAATGGCTCTGCAGGTGTAGCTTAAGCTGTATTGGTCAGATAATCACTGCAGCTATGAATAAATTCCGTCTCTGCTTCTGCTCCATGTTAAACAGCACAGACATTTGCTCTGGTCCAGAACACAGCACCTTCTTCCTGTGTTTACTTTCTTGCTTCTGCTCCAGACAAGTGTGACCAATAAGCAGAGAGATTGTTGTCACATGGTTTATTGCAATATGAGACTTTTCTTTATATGACCACCTGGGGAAATGCTCCAAGCTCATTTTATTAACTGTTCCAGACCAAAGCAAACAAAGTACAAATGAAAACACTGTAAACCTCATAAGTACTATATGGACTAAATACCTTATGACCTTTGAGCATGACTTACCAGGACAAACGTCCTACATTTTTGAGTTTCAATCCATGAGATCCTTGTTAAAAAATCCCATAACATGGTTAATGTTAGGGTTAGAGTCAGGGTTAGGTTTAGGTTTAAAGCTTAAGATTAGGGTTACAGTCAGGGTTAGGTTTCAGTTTTATGATTAAGGTTAGGCTTAGAGTAATGGTTAGATTAGGTTTTATGGTAAAGGCTGGGTTTAGAGTAAGGGTTAGGTTTTTAAGTTAAGATTAGAGTAGAATCAGGGTTAGGTTTAGTTTTTATGGTTAAGATTAGGGTGAGAGTGAAGGTTGGGTTTATGATTTATGGTTATGGTGATGTTAAGGCCAGAGTAAGGGTTAGGTTTAGTTTTATGGTAAAAGTTAGGGTTAGACTAAGGGTTATGCTTAGGTATTTAATTTAAGGTTAAGGTTAGAGTAAGGGTCAGGTTTGGGTTTTATGGTTAAAGTTTGGGTTAGAGTAAAGGTTTGGTTTAGGGTTAATACTTAATGGTAGGGTTAGAGTGTGGGTAGGTTTAGGTTTTAGAGTTAAGGTTATGGTTAGAGTAATGGTTAGGTTTAGGATTTATGGTTATAGTTGGGGTTAGAGTTAAGTTTAGATTTAAATTTTATGGTTAGGTTTAGGTTTTGAGTAAGGCTTAGGTTTAGATTTTAAAGTTAAAATTGTGGGTAGAGTCAGGTTTAGGTTTAGATTTTATTATAATGGTTAGGGTTAGAGTAAGGGTTGGGTTTAGGTTTTATGGTTAAGGTTAGGATTAGAGTAAGGGTTAGGTTTAGGTTTTATGGTTAAGGTTAGGGTTAGAGTAAGGGTTAGGTTTAGGGTTAGAGTAAGGGTTAGGTTTAGGTTCTATGGTTAAGGTTAGGGTTAGAGTAAGGGTTCGAGTGTCATTATGTTGAAGTATTGGCACACTTAGAATATATTTCAGCCAGTTAAATTGCACATTATTTAAAATATTTCTCCCAGCAATAAGAGTTTTAGTGTTAAAGCTCCAGATCCCATTAGAACAGGTAAACATAAATATAGTAATATAGAAGAAAAATGTCTCATTTTGAAGAAAGTGGTTGAGATGGCACATGTGCCTGAACAGACATGCTGAAGGTAGGTAGAGTTAATGCTGCAGTGGGTAGAGTTAACTCTTTCTTGCTTGTAATTACATAACTTACATTTCCAGCATTGTGCTCAATGAGGCATCGAGTCAAATCATGTATGAAGCAAGTTCCTGGTGAAACAGGCAGTGGTGGTGAATGTGGTAGTCACCTAGTTTATGACCTTCATCAAGGTTAGCCCCAGTAGTGTCCTTTCCCTCTGCTTTCTGAAGCAAGGGGTACTGCTGCTAGTTAGTTAATGAAGCATGTATGAGTGACAAACCCCATGTGTGCCTGCAGGTTGTAATTCACATCATGAGCAATTGAAGAGCTTCTCCTGGTCTACTAATGGTGTCTTGTTAATGCTGATGGAACCTACCTTCTGTTTTTTGCACTTACCACAGGCCGTGCAGCGAACGGGAGGTACTACAGTGGAATTTCTGCTGAGATGCTATCAGGTGCAAGGCAGAAACGGCAAGTGTGGAGAGTCCAAAGTGAAATGGCAGTTGTTCTTCAGGGATCAGTGGGCTGAGCAGGGCTGCTCCCTCCTGAGACTGCCATTTTCTTCCAGGAATTCACAGAAGTGGAAGATGAAAGCCTTGTGTCACCAACTCACCCCAAAACACCCAGGCCTAAGTGCCTCAGCCAGTGCCACAACAAGTACAAGGCCAGGCAAACAGAGCAGCCATCATGGTCTGCTCTGTTTCATAATGGCACAGATTTATACACATCTGTTCTGGCATTTCAAACAGCATTCAAGACTCCAGACTACATAAAACTGATTTGTTGGTTTGATTAAACTTGTCATGTATTGACAAGTTATTTTAGATTGTCAGAGCATTTAAATTGTTTGCCATTGGAATATCTCAGAACATCTCAATGTGTCTCAATTGGAACTTGTTAGAATATCCCCATTTGACACTGAAATATCTCAGAACATTCCAATTGTTCTCATTTATAACTTATCCCCATTTTCTCCATTGGAATATTGTAGAACACCTAAAAGTTTTCAATTGGAACTTGTTACAATATCCCCATTTTTTCTCCACTGAAATATCTCAGGACTTTCAGTTTTTGGTCTTTTGGAACATCGGAACGTTTCAGAACATCCACATTTTGCTCAGTTGGAACTGATTTTTGTTCTTTTTGCTTCCTTTTGTTTTTTGTGAAACATTCATGACAAATAGAACATTTGAAATGGCTCCAATATTACTTAGAATAAACTGAAAGGTAAGATTATATTATTGTTTTAGACTCTGCAGGTATTTTTCAGGAGGCAAATTAATGGATACAAAATAAATTTTAAAAGTTCTATATTCTTGATTATTTATGTTCTATGTACTTCTTGCGAAGGAAAAATATAAGAGAACTATAAAATTAAGATTGCAGGGAGAAACTGGTCACAGACAAGAAATACTTTAATTAAATATTGTGTAAAATGAACATCTTTGTACAGTAAAATGTAGAAATGTTGACATAAACATAAAAAAATGTATACATGAAACAAAAATAGTATTTTCCCTTACAGAGTCATTCTACCATTTAGTGACTTCTTCAGACTACCGGCAACAAAACACGGAGTGCATGGTCTATTTAGCCTAAAACACAAAACCAGATTGCAGAAATGATGATATTCACAAATGCACTTCATGTAACCTTGGGTTCCTCTCACTTTCAAGGTGACTTCCCCAGCTCCTCCACTTAGCTAAGCTTTGTTGAGCTATCACAAAGCAAATGCATTGCACATTCATCACTTATTCCCTTCTACAGCTGCCCTTGCTTCCCGCTGCTAAAGGAAACTTGTGTGCAGATTGCCAAGAGGGAACATCCCTTTTGGTTTGAAACAGACTACTTAGCAGGACAACAGGAGATTTTACAAAGTGTTAAGTGCAAAGGAAAAAAAAAGAAAAAAAATGAATAGAAATAATTGTGTATTATCTGCTAATTTTGGCACAACTAAAAAAATCAAATCATTTTGACAGGGAGAGATGGGGAAGGAATGATGCAAACTGATTTACCATTATGATGATTAGCTACTGTGCTACTGTATGGAATAATTACAAAATGGCATGTACAATATAGAACATCTTAATCCCGGCTCTTCATATACGATACAAAAATCGAACTTTTTTTATTACTTTTTTTTTTTTAATCCCCATATTTTAGTCTTACTTCAGGGAGTACAGCAAATTCAATGTAAAAAAAATAAAACAAAATAAAATAAAGTAACAGGAAAAAAGAAAAAAAAACTGACAAAATAGTCCAAAAAGATGAGGGGTCACAATAATTATTTTTTATTTTAGTAAAAAATGCTTGTGCTTTTTACACCATTGATCATTTGAATTGAGTAATGATTGGCATTGTGGTGTATGGTTGTCATTAAAACAGCAGAAAGGTTACTCTCAAGAGATCCACTCTGAAGGCTTTGACAGAGCTTATTTTTTCTGACATATTTTAATAAACATTAGTGACTGACGTACGTACGTATGTTTCCATTCCAGATTTTTTTTTCCTTTTTTCTTTTTTTTTGTCTTTTTGTTCCCTGTAAACACGGTTGAGCTATGTGGCATGGGTGGCAGGTAAAAATGACTTTTTACATTCTACAAAAACAAAATTTACAACCACAATTGAATCTTCCCCCCTGGGGCTGCTTGACATGCACATTTTTCTACTAATATTATTACAGCCATGTGACACAAACAATTTATTTGACTATACAACAAACAGTTTTTATTCCAAAAACAAAAAAGTATCTGTTCAGATAACTTAAAAAATAATATAAAAATAAACAATGGATTTGACTGTTCCTCAAATTAACAAGCAATGAACAAACAAAAAAGAAATGGACAGGATTGTTTGCTCTGATGATTTAGCAAAACATCTGAATTACAAATAAAGTGTATAGACATTGCGATTGATACAAAAACAAAAAAGCACAAATGGGTCTTGGCATCATAACTTTCTGTGTTGCATCACAATATCGGCCATGATAAACATTACATAGGAGATCAAATAAAAGGATGGAAAGCAATATACAAAATTTCAAAGATAAATACAATATTTATAATTGATATGTTACAAAAACCCCTTAGTGACCGCAAGTGTTTGTGTGAAAGTGTTGCAATGTATAAGACTATTTTACTCCTAGCTGTTTTAGTAGGAATAAAACTCTGTACTAAATATTTAAGTGGATCTGGAAAATTCAAGACAAGTGTATAAATATTTAGCTACAACTTTGGCAAAATCACAAAAGTCTACAATTGTATAACCACATACAAAACACATTAGGGAATAAGGAGCTAGAAGTAAAAGGACAACTTTCTGGTACAAGAAACAGACTCCACAGTAGCCTAAGAATGCAATAGTATACAGTGCTAGCAAAAAGTTGAAAAACATTGCAGATCACACTTGCTTTACAGGAAGCTTTAGCAGTGGAAGTATTTTTCTTTCTTTCTTTCTTTTTTATTCTCTTTTTAACCAACAGACAGTGGCGTCTTGTCTCTGTTAGTGTGCTTGTCGAAGGCAAGAGAAGAATTTTTGCAATATCAAAGTTACAATTTCTACCTACAATAAGTTACAAAGTTCATTTTTCGATGAAGTATGCATGATAACATCTCCTCTGCCTGTTTCTCCCTGTTCCTTCATATTCACTTTTTAATGTGTATGTTATAAATCACATATTTTAGGCTTTATTTTTTCCAGTTTGTTGGCTCTGCTGTGTTGGCTTGGCCCCCTTTTTTTCTCACCACAAATCAAAAAGAAATACAAAACAAAATGAAACAAACAAAAACAAAAAAGCAAAAAGCCAAAAATAATGAAAATGACTTCACATTATAGAGATGTGCGACGGCTGCGCATCATTTGAAAAGAAACATTCAGAGACATTTCAGTCAGTGTTTTCATCAAATGGCATATCCACAAAGTTTCTCCCCACACATAGCAAGAACTAGACATAGCCAAGATCAAACCAGAAATGTTTATACAAAATAGGCTTTTTTTCTTTTGCGTTTTTTTCTTTTTTTCTTCAAGACTGAGAAATGTGAAAATATGACAAGAAATTCAGTCAATAAAATTAAATCGTTCATGACAAAGTTTCTTGCATGTCAATTTATATTAGTTTGAATAAAATCTTTGAAACAAAGTCTCTCTTTTCTCTTTTGCTTGTTTGTTTTCCTCTGATTTAGACTTGATTTACTTCATGATCGACGACACAGATTCCAGGAGAACATTCTGTGATGTACCCCGAGGCCCATCTCGTGGACATTGCTGCTTTACAAGAAGTGGAAGTGCAATTTACATGGGTGGGACCACCAGTCCGGACATAGCTGAGGAAAGATAGATAGATGAGAGAGAGAGAGAGAGAGAGAGAGAGAGAGAGAGAGAGAGAGAGTGAGAGAGAGTGAGAGAGAGAAAGGGAGGGAGAGAAAGGAACAAAAATTTCAGCACCAGATATCCCCAGACACCACATGGAGGACAAAGAAAGCACACAGCACAAAAGTGTGTCGCTAGTATTTCACAAAACACTCTGACTGAGGAGGGCTTGGCGCAGTCAATGAAAGTGTGAGATGTGTTTGTAAGATTGGAGCATGGTGCTGGAGATGGGGGGCCACAGGGGCCTGGTGGAGTTGGATGGAGGAAGGGAAGAGATTGGGGGTGGGCATTTGCGTGTATGTACTTTTTCCAACAAGACAAGATGGAAAGCCTTCAATGTTTTGAAGGAGGAGCTTTCTGACATTTCGAGGAGAAAGTATCCCCACTCCCACATGTGTGAGATTTCTCTCAGCATTTTGTTAATGGCCATCAGAGAGCCCAGACTCCCTGGGGAGCGGCCATGCTGACAGCTGAGAAACAACACGGTCACTTCAGCTAACGTCACACAGCTGGGTCGTCCACTCTCTGACCATCCTGCAGACTCTGCTTAGAGATCACTGGAAAGAAAGCTTTGATTTAGGGCAGAACATTTGTATCTCAAATTTTGCTGTATTTTATTTTTTTCTATGATCTGAATCTGGAGATGTTCTTAGGTTTTGTCAGATTCTTGTGATGAATGGGGCAGTGAAAATGCTGTAAAATTAGTTGATGGATTGTTGCTGTTATAACATCTTCATTATAACTTCATTGTTCCATCTCAGAATATCTCCATTTAAGTTTTCTGTTTATACTTTTGGTTGCTCTTTATACTGTATAAACATTTCAACAGGAGTGCTTCAGGATTATCTAGAATAAAACCTTTTTATACTGACTTTCACTGAAACTGAAGATTATAAAGTTGTAATTTTGGAGATACGTTTTTGGTGTGATGTTTTGTCTAGACTCATATTGGTGTCACATATTGTTACATCAGACAGTTGAAGGAAAGGCTACTGATCAGATTATAATGAGCCACAGCAACTTTAGTCATTAAGTGTCATTGTTCTCACCCTGTTATATCAGTTAACAAATGTTTTGCGGATCAAATCAAACTTCAAAAGTTTTGTAAGACCACTGAGTATTTCCCAAAACAGTAGTTCCACTGGACATTCACAACTACTGTGGTCATGTAGTTGGTACTACAGCTCCTGAGTTGTAGTCTGAAGCTTAGTTCTTGGTGACTATATCACTGATGATAAATGAACTAATGGAAAATTAATTGAAAAATTATATTATCAAATGTATTTTTTAATGTATGAAAGTACATTATGTAATAATGGTCATGTATATGTTAAATATATTTTAAATGAATTTTAAATGGATACATATTTCATACAGTATACATATACATATATTTTAAGAGATATCTTTTTATTAAACATATTCTTAATTTAAATAGTTCTTGGTTAAAAAGTATATTAATCCAACTCAATATTTTGAAAAGGAAAAGATGTGCTATCAAATTAGTGTTAATTACAAAACCAAAGACAACTTTTTGTAATTTTTTTTAACTAATTAATAAATCTGTTTTTAATCAACCATCACAGTGATTTCATCTCCATTATGAAAAAGAACACTGCATCACTCGGATTTTGAACCCACGCCTCTGTAGTCTTCCTCAGTCATGCTCAGCCCACTCAGGCACTGAGGCACAGGTCATGTGTTAGCTGTGAGTTTCCCACTGTGAAAATCAGACCAAACACATCCAAAGCTATTGTAGTTCAGACTACAGTGGTTTGCACCAATGTAGTTTCAACTACTGTGGTTCCAAGAAAGGAACAACAGTTTTGGGAAATGGTCAGAACTCAGATGTTGCATTTTACCATATTAGTTCAATGCTAGTCTCCGTCACTGAACAGGAAACGCTGTTTAGGTTAATGTAACAAATAATTACTGTTCATCCAGTGTAGTAAATAGCAGCTGTCATTTCCACACTATTTTAAAGAATGGAGATATGGATGGTTTTGTTTTTAACAGGGATTATATATGGAAAAGCATGGGTTCATTAATATTATAATTTGTGATATGCATATTGTCACTGTCATGCAAGAACCTTTTTGTTCACCATTTTTGCTATTTTCCTTTTAAATTTTTTGACTTAATTGTAAAGTCAGTTGTGTTTTACATTGTGTCCAAATTACATGATAAATGCTCCAATTGAGGTGATCCAAAATTACTTGAAATAAACACATTTACTTCCTTTTCCTGTAAAGTTGCTATTTTCAAATGTGCATGTACATTCATACCACCCAGCACCTCTTTGGTTTACTCTGAAGAACAAGTAGGAAGACCATGATGGTGGCCATGGCCCTGCTTAGATGAAGAGAGAAGGCTGATGAACTCTCCTCACTTCCACAATTAGGTGGCTACATTTTTTTTTTTCAAAATAAAAAAGAAAAACATCCTTTAGCTACTTTCAACTTATTTGTAGAGTCATGGTTGAAGTGCTTTTAAGTTTGCCAAAGCACCCGATGCCATGGCATTCCTCATTAATTTCTGCAAACCACATATTAATAAGTGGATGCATGTAGCAGCATGAACTTTAATTTCCCAGTTCATTAGCTCTAACATTATTAATCTTGGATGCACACACTATGGCTCAAACATGTTTTCAAAGCAAACAAGTCGGCCTTGACGAAGAGCAAATACGAGCACACTTAGCAGGCTCGGGAAGTCGTTAATTTGCTGAATGACGCTGTCCTGCCGAGGATTCGAAAATGCTCACACTCTTTTCTTTCTCTCTCTCTCTCTCTCTCTCTCTCTCTCTCTCTCTCTCTCTCTTTCTGTTAGTGCATTCAGAGTGGCTTCTGAACATGCCATGTTTGTCAAAACAATGTCTTACTCTGCTGGTGTGGGAAGCCAGAGCTCAGTGTTCCTTTATGAAATCTTAATGCCCTTGCCCTGTAAGAGCCACTGCTTTTCGTAACTACTGTAGGACAGCATGAATTTTTAACCGGCTACAATATTCATAGGAAATCAACGGAACTTTGACGTATGTGTGCTTGCTCATGTCTGTGAAAACTGGGATTTTTTTTATCCAGGAGCCATTACAAAGATCTGTCAGATATGCAGGGTCTGTGTTCATCCCTCAACGCAGGGGTGGGGTCAGTTAAAGAGCATTGGGATGAGTGAGATTAATGAATATTAAAATATGCTCTTCAAATTAAAGTGCTTTAAAGAGTCATTTGAGAAACAACTGTTTCTTCTGTTGCAGAGGTCATCAACTCTGGATTGGATTTGGAATCTAGTTTCCAGTTCTAGACTTTGCAATCTTTGGTAGGTATAACTAATCAACTACATTGTCAATCAATAAACCTCCAGCAAAAACAAAATTTAGAACTGGCAACTGGATGCACCTTCATTTAAGGTTGTATACAAGGCTGTGTTCAAATAAAGAAAGCAAAGAAAGGCAGTGAATAATGCATTAGTTAAATGGTCATGGCATTGTAAGTGTTTAGTTCATGGATTTGCAAGGATTTGTTCATGGTTTGGATCTTCTCCAAGCATGGAAGAACACCTTCTTGACTGTGCCAAGCCTCCAGAAAGTCAGAGTAAGGTGCACAAATCCCAGGAGACATTTGACTTCCCTTAATCATTAATGATAGATAAATAAACCAATACATATAAAGTCACACATGCACACACATGCTTCATGCCAGCATGCATAATGTGCTCGCCCAAACTCATCCATCCGTCCATTCATTCACCCATCCATTCACACACAAAGATACATAATTCATACACAACCCCGCCATGTTGGAGAAAGCACCATGGCGGTCGGTAAAGTGAATTGGGTCTGAGCCTCTCTGGGTTCCAGAGAGAGACAGAAAGACAGAGAGGAATCTAGCGTGAGCCAAAAGGTGAGGCGGCTGTGCGGCATCATAAAAGGAGGGAGGCGGCTCTCACCTTGAAGTCCATTGCCATTTGCACTGGTGCAAGAAGGAGGTGGAGATGCTTGGGGCCTGACAACGGGGGCAAAGGCGCTCTTTTGTTTCACTGCAGAGATGACATTGGCAGGTGAGAATGAGAAAATGCCGTGTGTACTGCTACAGTTTGAAGAGAGGCTGACCGAAGAGGCTGCCATGGTAGGGCTCGACGGAACTACTGCAATAAAGCAAACATAGTCACCACTCAGAGAGAGTTTCACTTTTTTCTTTTTTTTTTTCTTTTTTCTTTTTTTTTATTTATTTATCATTATTAGTTTTGCTTGTATTTTTAACTCATAGACGAGAGTCAGGGAGAGCCAGGCCTCGCCTCTTTTTCAAATCATAATCACGGGATGAAAACAAATGAGGGAGGAAATGATTATGAGGATATGGTGGGAATTTAGTGAGGGAGGTGTGAGAGTGTGTTGGTTTTTTACGCATTTTCAGCTGAAAAAAAAAAACAGATTGGAAATAAATGAAGAAAATTGTATAAATTGAAATAAATTGAAATCAAAAATGAGGTTGGAATGGGTGGTGAGATGTCCTGCCTTGGCCACTTTCTGGATAATAGGTGTTTTTATCGACTCTGATTAAAAAATTTTGAGGGACACTTTGAATTCTTTTGTTGTTTTTTTGATTTTATTTTTGTCGGTGGCCTGCTCGGTTGATGCATTTTTTTTCTCTGCTATTGGATTGGTTGGATTGCTATGTGGCTTGTTTTCGGGTGTTCAGCCTCCAGAGTCACCCCTCCTTTTATCCAGTAGCACACATTCCCAAAAGAATCAACCAAAAAAAACAAAAAAAACAAACACAAACAAACTAACAAACAAACAAACAAACAAACAACAGAGGAGTGTCAAAAAGGAAGGAGAGCACAGGTGGGTGGGGAAGACAGAAAGAGAGAGAGCGGAGGGGAGGGGTAATTACCTTGATACTTACTGCCGTAGGGGGAGTTGGCGGAGGAGCCATTGAGGAATCCCGGTGAGCTTGGGACGCCCAGGTTGGGCATGCCTGCATTTCCATAGCCATTCATGCTGTTGCTGACGGTGTTGTAGTTGGACTGCTGCGGGGTGCTGCTGGGGACGTAGCCGCGTGGGGACACACTGCTCGTGTTGCGGCTGTAACCGACTGCAGATGAGAAACATGACGTGGTAATGTTGGTGTTTCAGCACTACTCAAGTACACCAGAGGATTCATAGCTTTCATTGCTTTTCATATACATCTACTCAATGTATGTAGGTGCCATCTCCTGTCCACAGGGCCCTGCTATATGTATGCATGTGTATATACAGCCCAACTGGGAACCAGAAAGTTCTGTCTATGGATTTCAAGTTGGCCCCATATATATGGCTGCCTACTAGGGTCAGTGATTGGACCAAGAGGGATTAAATATGGGTTCCATCTGCAGTTGTACACCCATGTGAAATTAAGGTGGGCTTGTAATAATGGGGCACATATAAGAATTTAATTTGGGTCCAAGTAAAAACATGTTCCACCCATATGAGCCCTACATGAGTGTGTAGGCTAGGTACTGGTCAAAAGGCCAAAAGAAATCTCCAATTGCCTGTTTTATATTTTGTTGCAATTCTAGTCATTTTCACTTGATTCCTAAAGGGTTGGTTAACTAATTAAAGTAGACAAAGTTAGTTAAAATGAAAAATTATTAAAAGCCCCATTTCTACATTTTTTACTACTTTTGTATCCTTTACAAGCTCTCTTATGATTGGCTGCTTTATACTGAGCCTTATCTAAACACAGCCTGAGTGGGCGGAGCTATACTGCAGTAGGCTAAAAAGGGGCTTCATGGACATATGACTGTATGAACTGAGTGAGCAGTACATAAATGTTTAAATGTTTTAAATGTTGTGTTATGCTTGTATATAGTAATGTTTAATTGTATGAATTCATTATTATTAATATGTATTATATGACAAGAGCCCTTGAAATGTAATGGTCTGATATCATAAAACACTGCAAATTGATAAGTGAAAGGCTCAATTCTATGTCAACAAAAGGTCTTGGTTTGGACAAATTAATTGTACTACAAAATACAGTATATTTATAAAATAGAACTTCCATAGAAGGCCAATAATGTATAGTATATGTATATATAGATGAAAAAAGTTTGTCTTGGTTTTCTCCATCATTTGAACCAATAGAAATGCTCTCAAATGACCTTTAATTAATCTTATTTTACATTAACTTCCATTTAAGGACATTTCTGACATTTAGAACTATATTCTTGTCACTGGACAGTGACAATGTGCCCTTATGTCTATTTGAAAGGTATTGAGATTCCTCAAATATAAAGCTGTCTACCTTGAACTGTGTCTCTTGCCAGCTTGCATTTTTCATGACTAGAATATTCTGCATCTTAAGCCTGGTGTCACTATGCTTAGCCTGTGCCCTGACCTGCACGTTAGCAACAACAGAACAGGTGTAAAGCCATTATCAGCACCGTTGGTAAATGCAGAATGCACCAGCAGGCTGTTGGGGGCAGGGGACAGGGTCAGGCACCTCCAGGGACCCACACTACACCCAGCCAGGGAAGATAAAGCTGCAGCAGTACTGTGCCACCTTCCATAATGCTTGCAGTCACTAATTGTTGCTGTTAACTAGCCACAAACATTTAAGAGCCAATTGAAACTATAGCAGATAGAGTTTCATTAGGATTTATTAGTAATATGTTTTGGAATGGCTAGGTTTTTACACACATTTTACACACTTGGCTTCCTTCACTACTATTCTCTAGCTGTCATCAAGAGCACAAAGAAGTGTTCCAGAAGCCAAATCCACACAGACAAACACAACACACAGAATGGATCTTTTGTCAGTAATATATTTATCATAGCAAGCATATTAAGCACATTACAAACTGTTTACCTCAGAAAAGCCAAGGTTAGATAAATTACATAATTACTCTATATTATTTTTGATTGTTGCAGCTTATCTTCACACATGGCCACATACCCTGGTCATTACCCTGTGAGGTTTCAGAGACGTTCACTGCCAACTGGCTGCCGAAAGAGTTGACGCCCATCATGCCGCCGTGGGATGCGGTGTTAGCGAGAGATGGGATCTGGTTGTGGTTGCGTGGTACACTGTACAGAGCCTCTGCGATGTCCGCCGCCCTCTTCAGAATGATTTCCTGCAGATGAAAAGGGACAGAACCACATGGAGTCCACACCTTCACACTGTTTTATTATTTTGTCAAATGTGGCTACAACTCTATACGGAGGCCCTAAGGTGACATCCCACATAAATTCCCACGACTTATAGTACGTCACTTGTGGGAATGACTTAGTAAAGACAGCGGGGGGGAGTTTGGAAAGAGTGACAACCCTTACTAAGCATGGTTAGGATTTAACTTGCTCCCACACCTTACTAAACAGTGGCCACAACTTAAGTATATCATTCCCATGCCTTATTTCTATTTATGCAGGATGTCATCTTAGGGCAATGGTATGTATTCTCTCTCTCTCTCTCTCTCTCTCTCTCTCTCTCTCTCTCTCTCTCTCTCTCTCTCTTTCAAATGCGATGTGAGTAGATTGTAAAGTATTTGCCTTTGCATGCCCAAACTGCTAAAGAACAAGAACACGGATCATTGCTTTTGAATATGTATTAGACCTCTCAAGCACATCTGCAAAACACTGCTTTCTACAATGTGTTTGAGAAAACGTGCCTTTTGGGCCAAGTTCAAGGTTATTCTTCCATTTAAATAAACCACTGTGTGTGCGCGTGTGTGTTTGTGTGTGTGTGTGTGTGTGTGTGTGTGTGTGTGTGTGTGTGTGTGTGTGTGTGTGTGTGTGTATGTGGTGTATGTGTGTGTGTATGTGTGCATGTGAGTGTGCATGTGTGTGTATGTGTGTGTTTGTGCAGGCATGTGTGAGTGTGTGTTGTGAGTGATTAACTCCTCTCTCTGCTCCATGAGCAGCAAGCACAAATAAAAGTGAGAGAAAAGAGAAAGAGAGAAAAAAATACTCTTGGTGCAATGACACCCTGCTACAGTACAATGGCCTGCAGCTAGCTTTGAAATGTACAAAGAGGAGCATAGCAGGGGGAGAGAGGCACTGATTTAATTACAGCCACTGTACACAGAGAGAGAGAGAGAGAGAGAGAGAGAGAGAGAGAGAGAGAGAGAGTGTATTCTTGTTCATTAGCGCGTACTGGTGTGTAAGGTATTTTACCTGGTTGTTGTGGGGCATTCCATACAGAGCCTCCACAAGGTCAGCTGCTCTCTTTAGTAGAACCTCCTACAATACAAACACACACACACACACACACACACACACACACACACACACACACACACACACACACACACACACACACACTAATTAGTCTCACAGACAAATAAAGGGAGTCAAATCACTACAAATTCTGTGTGGATTTATGTAAATTAATTTGCACTGTAAAAAACAGACTTTACTTAAGTTGTGAGGTTGTGAATATTTATACTCTTTCATTTGATTTTACGAACATTTTATGTTTTTTAGCCCTATAATAGGAAGATATTAGCTCAGATTTTTTTTCCCCTTTCATTCCTTTCTTTTGCTTGGGCCTCACACCAAAGCAAGTGAAGTGGTGTGCAACCTCTAAGCTAAAAGGAATAAAAAAATAAGCACTTGAGTTTTTAATGCTGTGGCCTTGTGGGTATTGAACAAACAAACACACGCGATACGTAAAGCGCGAAAGCCTGGCATTCGGGTGCTAAATCCGCCCACTTTAGCGCCAAAGAACAATGAGTCATTTTCCATATCTTAATTAAACTGGCAGAGTCCTCAAAGACAACATCTCACCCTTTAATTCATGCCCCAAATTTGTAGTGGAGTTCAATGCCCATTCCTCTTTCTTCGGAACAATAAAGTGAATTAGCTCGGGTTAATCTAGTTCTTTCATAATGACATTAGGAAATTTTTCAATTAACCTCTTTCAGTGGCTGTTGTAAAGGACTTCATAAATGAGTTCCCTCGCAGCGCTGCCTGAGAGGCTGCGTCCTGGGACACGATGCCCACAACCCTGTCTTATCCATGTCTGCATGCCTCCCCCTACTTATAGCACAACACGGATTAACTTTCTGCTTAGCTTCCCTTCAAAAATTACACCCAGACTGCCAACAAGCCTCACAAGCTGCTCTAGGAAGTCTCGCTTGGCCTGGCCTATTGTTTTTTTTTTTTTGTTTGTTTGTGTTTTTGGTTTTTCACTCTTGTCTTCAAGTGGCAACCCTCAAGCTCTGTGTTTTCTATGGTGATTTGAACCTTAAAACGTGTAGTAACAATCAAAGAACATATGTTTCTTTGTAATATCAGAGTATGCATCTCAATGAGTGTGGGGGAATCTTAGTTATTGAGAACCTGGTTGTCTCCAAAATGTCAACTTTACAGGAGAAGCTAAAAACCTTCTTAACTTTCATTGGAAGTCAATCTAAAAATAAGTCATATCGGTCCATTTGTCATGTAATTTAGACACAATGTAAAGAAGGACTGCCAAATTTAAATTTAGTCAACAACACAAATGGAGATTTTTGCATTAGGTGTGGGCAATATGGAAAAAATATAATATTATGATATTACTTTTAACGTTTTTATAATGCAAGATATTTATTGCAATAGTTTGAGATGCAGAAAAATGCTTTAGTTGCAGCAGATTCTTACAAAGTGCTATTCAAACACTCAGATTTTGTATTTAAATTTTGCTGCATTATATCCACTTAAACAGGGTTAATTATACTCTCTGTAATGAAACACAAGTGGTTAATTTTTTTTGTCTGTTTTTTTATGCACAGACAATAACATCAATATGCTCAGATAAAAGTCTAATTGTATCTAAAACAAAAGAGGCAAAGTTCATTCCCAGCCTGTATCCAGTATCCAGACATAAGACAGTCCGTGGAGTCAAAAGTGCAGTGTGATCTTTTGTTGTTTATATATATATATATATATATATATCAAGGTTTCCAAAAGACCCTTGAGACTTGGAGGCTTTTCTCTTTTGACACCTCTTTAGTAAAACCCACAGTGAATATCTACACTCTGAAATCTCCAAAAGGAGGTCCAACTCTAACTCTTGCCCTTGCCAGCACATATTTTCCCCTCCTTCCTTCCGCACGGCTGGCTGGCTCGCTGGCTGGCTGCTTCGTTTGCAGCCTGAGCCGCCATCTTGAATCTGTATTTATTAAGATTAATCGCAGAAGTTGGGGGCCCCGGTGCGCACGCCATACGTTTTATAGAGACACACTCTAATCCTGAGAGGGAGCGGATGAGTGGCTCTTAAAATGGGCATTTACCTCAGAAATTGGTGTCTCTGCTTCATGTTGCATGCATCTAGTTTGCATACAAATAAAGAATTACACTTGTCACGCGGCAGGTACAATCAATGAAAGGCCCAGCTGTCTTAATCCTGTCCCATCAGCTGGCTCCGGTAGGCTCCCTCTCTCTCCTCTCTCTCTTTACACTCTTTGCTCTGTCTCTCTTCCACTCTCTCTCACACTTGGAGCGAGATAAAGTGTTTTTCTGCGCTGCTAATAATTACTCATCATCTCCAGCCATCATATCATGAGGCTCCTTACACGTCTCCCAATTTTGCCCGACGATTACAACAATTAAGATGGGCGCCACATCCGCCGACAGACAGCCAACAAAAAAAAAAATAAAACAAGAAGCCCGTCTGGGCGAGCCTCTCTCGAACTCCTCATCCATATGGCGCCCGGGTGGAGGAGACATAAGGATAGTTTAAGGAAATCACGTTCTCCTCTCCACTCTAATCTGTCATTTGCCACGAGGTGTCTCTACTAATGAAGCGGATTTAGCGGCTGGTGCTGAAGTGCGAAGCTGGAGTAGGGGCCCAATCATTGGAGGCTCGATGAGTTTGTTTTGTTCGGAACGTGGCCTCCCTCTCGGCTCAGCCGTGGCCTCATGCTGGGAATATGATTAGCGGTGAATGGTGTTTGAGAAGCATTTCAATGTAAATTTCGGAGTGCCGCTACGCTAAGTGTAATTGACTCCTCTCTCTCACTCTCTCTCTCTCTTTCTCTCTCTCTTTTCTCCACCCGCCACCATCCCCCACCCCCTCTTTTGCTGAGATGTAAGAGACTCCAGGTTAAACGGAAACTATTAAAGCTCAAAAATGATCCCCGAGCTTGCTTTCATGACAAATGTGGGGCGTTATTATTACAAGTGTTCGAATGTTCTGCCCGTGGACGTGAACCATTTAAAATGGGGGGCTCACATTATTATTATTATTATTACTATCAGCCTCCCAATATCTGAAGTGGGGGAGCGCTCACTATATCAGCGGCAGAAACCCAGGCGAGGTGAGCTGGCTGGAGGTTCTAATGTCATTCTAAACTGTAAAGCAATTATTCTGTTAGTTCTAGCCTCAGGTTATGAATACATTGAGGAGTGTGGGGGCCCAATAGATGTAGCTACTTCAAAAAGGCGAGAGAAAGAAGATGAATTTTAATGCATGGGTAATTGCTCGACATGAATGCATTTCTAATAAATTTTCTTGTATATTAGATTGAGAAGGAAGCGGAATAGATTTGTGTTTGCCAGGTCGAAACGAAGAGGGGGGAGAAGAACGAAAAGGAAAGAGGAAAGGGAGCGATTAATTTGCCAGCAAAACGGGCAGGTTACCGCTATATGATGGCAATAAAGATCATTTGATCAAGCATAAGCGAAAGTATAGCATCTAATCAGATTCCCATTTCTCTGTTTTGTCTCTTGGCCTGCACTGAGGATAATGGACGATGCTGTTTTCAAATAGGAGAGAATAAGGAGAGCGGGCTGGAAGGTCCCTTTAGCAATCTCCCCCTTCATCACATGACTGACTCCTGATATTGCCTTTATTCTCTCTGCCCTATCTTCCTATATAAACGTGTCGGTGTGTCGCCCCTAAGCTCGGATTGAGCTTGCAGATTTTGATGTTATCTAAAATTAGGGAGGTAAACTTCAATTCAGACGTGCCCTTGCTAAAAGTGTACATATGTAGCCAAAGCATTATTAGTGTACGTCGAAAGCAATACACATTCGCCATATTGGTTTTCTGTCCCAACCACAATTACCCATCAAACCATGGCCATTGCAGATTCCCTACAACAGGAGGGAGGAGGAGTCTAAAAGGAGGTTATTGGGAGGGTTACTGAAGGAGGCACAGTGGAAATCAATATCAGGTTAGTATTATCAACTCTATGCTGAAGTGGCAGAGAGAACAGGAGTGTGACGCCTCTGCCTTATTGCCAACACACGCTTTACATTCCTCCCTCCTTATTACCCAGGCCTGTCTGGGCCCTAATGCTGCCGCACCCTCATACACTCAGGCGCACACACACACACGCCCTCTCGCACACACTCTCATTGAGAATCCGTGTAAGGGTCAATTGCTGCTTTGCACAGAGCCGGCTGTGACCCGGCGGGTTTCGCCGCCTGGAGCAGACGGCTGCCGTAACTATGATAAATCACTTGGCACTTTCATTTACATGTCGCTGAACTCCACATTTGGGTCCATTAAAAGCCCAAAATCAAATATTTATGTTGTTTATTGGAACTGCTAGAATCCATCTCTCCTCAGCAATCGGCTCGCTGCAAAGGCCCCTGGTGTTGAAGGTTTACCTGAATTAGAAAAGGCAAACCCATTCCCCCATCTGCCCTCCCTTCCCTTCCCTCCCCTCCTCCAACTCCATCATGCTTTTGTTGCCTTTACCACTATACTAACATCTGCCTTTCCACAACAACTTGTGCATTTTGTTTGTGGATGCTTTTCTTAGTCTTCAGCTGGGCCTTAATGGAGATATAAGTGCGCTTTTGAAGGTGAGAACATAACAGTATTTGGAACAAAAGCTTGGGATCTAGAAAAAAATATCAGGCCTGGTTCTGCTGCTTTATTGGTAATGGATAGTTTAAAGCATTTACTGGAACAAGATTTCCTGTCCAGATATTGCTCTCCGCAGAGAGAGAAAGCCAAGTGTAATTGAAACACATCATGTGGTGCAGGGGCCGTGGCTCTGCTGAGGGATTCCTGGGTCCGGAGTGAATCGGCGGGACGCCCAGGCCCCAACTCAGAGTGGCCAGGCTCTGGTTTAATGATGTTCGGTGATCCCATGCTGGGTCTTAATAGATATTTGTATGATATCTGTTATTAGAGCTCGCTGGTGGTCAGCACCCACGAACTGCGCACAAAATAATCTCTCAAAGTGTTATTAAGAAAAGCCCTGGGCTCCGCACCCGTCTCAGATGGGAAATTAACACGTTTTCTATTATCCTGGGTACAAGTCATAGATCATATCAAAGCCAAACGAGGGGAATAAAAAATGTATATATATATATATATATATATATATATATATATATATATATATATATATATATATATATATATATATATATATATATACATATGTAATAACTGAGCATTTGACCAATAAACTAGGATTTGATCAGACTTTTTTAATCAAAAATTATCTTGTGAATGATTCCTCAGTTCCAGAGTAGGCAAACACCAGGTTGTAGGGACGGAATGGGTGGGGAAAAAAAAGAAAAGACACTCTCACACTGCACTCACACTTTGACTGGCTGTGAGAGCTTGCTGCTGATATATAAAAAGTGTGTGGACCTCATTTATTAAATCTACTCAAGACAAGGACTTATAACAGAAGAGCTTTGTAAACAAAAGATTAAAGTGGAGCTAGCTTTGGAAAATGAAAGGAAAACAAGGGGAAAATAATCACACATCAGAAAGAGGGCTGCGCTCCGACTACAATCGCCACTGCCTACTGGAGTGGAAAAATGCTTAATTGAACTATTTCGCCACGTCGAAAGTTTTTCTTTTTTTTCGCCATTCTCGTGAAATCCAAACACACTGCCTGCTGTGTGTGTTTATGTGTTTCAGTGACTGAATAGTGATGACTTGCCAAAAGAGATTGCTTGCACTAACATTGTGTTTCGGAATTGTTTCCCATTTTGACATTTCTATGATAAATAGCTCTTTCGCTCTCACACCCTCTCAGACACACACTTTCTTTCACAGAGCAATAACTGACCTTTGGCAACCTCTCTGGGTCACCTGGATGCCTGGGGATGACCTTTCTTGCAGTCTCTGAAGTCAGAAATAGTGGGCTCGTTCAGAGCTAAACCACAAGAAAACACATAAACAAGACGTCCATTAGTCTTCTTCACTTCTACAAACACACCCACATTAAACACAGCCTCATGGAGCACAGAAATATGATACCTATTATTGTTATTATATTGATACACTTATATAGGACAATTTTTCTAGTCATATCCCAGATTATATCACCAGCATTGATGTACCTAAGTATTAAATGAACAGTCCTTGTGATTAGAGTAAATCATCACAGTAGTTAATTGGTGCTGTATCAAACCTTACAAACCTGTGATCACAAGCTCAACATTTGCAGCTAATTTGGCCCATGCATCAAACCCACAACCCTGTGATAAATAAGCCAACATTGGCAGCTTGATCAAAACCACAAAAGTGGCAGTTTATTATACCTGCGTATCAAACCCATAATGAGCCAACATTGGCAGCTTTGACCTAGAATTGAACTTACAACCATGTGATGAACAGCCCAGTAACCTCTGAGCCACTACTGCTTCAATATGCAGTGAAATGCAGTATTCGCAATTGATATTGTGTGTATTTGTCAAACTGGACACACATATCACACAAATAAAGGGCAATAACATCATTTTGTTTTACTGTGTGCAATATTCAGATCCACAACACAACTCAGCTCAGCGTTCAGAGGCATTTCTTCTTCTCACCACCTCTTTTTTTTATTATTTTTAAAGCAAACAGGCCATAATTGATCAAATAAATTTGAAGAGCTTAGTGGATACATTATGAATGAGGAAGTGTAGGAGCATAATGTAACACACACAGGAAGAAATACACTCACATAAACATACACACACAACAATCATGGCTGTCAGTGTTCTAAAGTCTGCATCAGTCCCTTCCTCCTGTACCGTTGGCTGGATTTATGGCAAACAGGCGATGATGACATAAGGTCTGGCATGTCTTCCTGATTTATTCTCCCTCCTCTCTCTCTCTCTCTCTCTCTCTCTCTCTCTCTCTCTCTCTCTCTCTCTCTTTCTCCTCCCTCTCTTTCTCCCTCCATATTGCCCCAGCACAAACCAGGCAGGAGGAGCACTTCATCTTACAAAGCTTTTAATAATCTGTGAATGGCTGGACTACAAACTGATGTAGGCGCACTGTCTCCATTAGCTGTGCTGGGGCCAGCTCTCTCTCTCTCTCTCTCTCTCTCTCTTTCTCTCCCCTCTGTTTCGTTTCACACACAACACACACCCACACACCCACATCCACACACATATTGCCCCCTCCCCTTCTGAAATTGTAATTTTGAGTATGAACGGTACGGGTTATAAATCAGAAGGCCAGCGCCGCTCCATATACAAGTGCATGAATCATAATCTCAACTCGCTGCGACTGCACACATTGTGTTTAACAAGCTTTAGAGGAACTGGTGGAGGTCTATTACAGCCTTCCTCTGCCTGAAGAAAGAAAGGAAGGGGATAGAACAGAGAAGAATGGGGGGAATATAGAAAAGAGGAATATACGCTTGCTGTGGATGGATAGACAAAGTGTTATTGGTTGTAAATCTAGATATCACTGTCAGCTGTATGCAGAGATACAGTCCTGCATCTCAACAGTTCTGCAGCTCAACAGGCACTGGGAATTTATTTAAAGTGATACTTCAGCAGAGAAATCCAATTTACAAAGTTTCACTCCTCATCCCAAAAGCAGTTGATCAGCCAGCACATTTGGCTTTCAAAGTTTGCTTTTTTATTTTGCACTTGAGGTACAAGACCTGGAAGTATATGTATCACCATGCAAGCATATCTTTGCTCTGCATTGTACATGTATCTCCAAAATAGTGACTTTACAGGAGAAGCCAAAATGTTTTTTGAATGGAAGCTAATGTAAAATAGGTTTATTCTGGAGCATTTCTATTGTTCTTTTCATAAAGAATTGTTTATGCAGTGTACAGAACATGGGGAACACTAAAAATAGACCAAAATAGACATACTGGACTGGCAAGGACTGGCAAACTGGATTCAATTGGGTACTCCCACCACACTATATCAATAAGAGACATTTGGAAAGACTCCTAACACTACTCTATGTAACCTTAATTGAAGTGTAAGTCACTCTAGATAAAAGCATCAGCCAAACATCAGAAATGTATAGTTATTCAATGTG
>CM067510.1:17013520-17048520 GCA_034509495.1 Acestrorhynchus altus
GACATCACTGCTTGAGGGGTCTTTGAATAAGAATGTGAATGTATGATGTGTAGCTTAGTGAATGTCAGTGGCTGCTAACAAACCTACACATTTTCTATCGTGTTCTTTATATATCAAAGTGAGAGATTTTTGGATGTCACTTCTAATGAGAGTTTTCAGATACTTTAAGATGGACCTGTTTCTGACACAGATGTTCACATGAGCATCAACAGCATCAAAAAAGCATTGGCAATTGGATGAAATGCTTCTTAGGCATAAGCTTAAGGCCAACACTGGGACAGAAGGGTAAAAAGACGTCAGCACTGGGCTGTGGAGCTGTGGAACTGCATTATTAAGAGTGATAGAGCTCCTCCAGTACTTGCCGTCAAAAACTTGATGAGCTGGATATATGCATTTGTGATCCAGAACTAATCATGCAACATCAGGGCCTGACCTCACTCACTCATGGCTGAATGCAGTCAAATCACAGCAATGTTCTAAGATCTAGTGGAAAAGCTTTTGAGCAACTGGACTGGGCAGCAGTGGAACTGCATTCTCAGGAAATGAGCTCCACAAAACACCACTAACTAACTAACTTTATTAATCCACAAATGATCTTGTGGATTAATTCAAGTAAATTCTTATAGCAATATTCCAGGAGCTACTGGAAGACCTTTCCAGAAGTACCTGAAGGACAGATTTTTTTCAGAGTTTGTAAGAAACATTGGATGCCCACAGATGTTATGCCACATTGTGTCTGATACCACTGAGAAATCATGGGATATGAGTAGGTGAGGAGACTTAAAGACCTGCATTGGCACTTTCTTGCCTCTGCATTAGACTTTTCCTACTCCAACAAAGGGAAAATTTGTTGCTACAGTGCCAATAAGTGAGCGTGTTGAATCAAATGGAGCCTTGCAACACTCTCATGACTTCCAGAGCTCATGCAGAAAGAAGAATCGTCCTTCTAATGAGGCAGCAATGCTTTTCTGCTCAGCGGAAAAGAGAAAAGAACAGAAGAGCGCTGCTCTTTGACAGATGACAAATCTGCCTCGTCATATTTAGATGGTTTTTTTTTTCAACCCCTCATTTGTAGGAGAGAATGTTAAGCACAATCTGGTTACTGAAGAAAGGGTGCTTTTCTAGTACATGTGGAGGGGCGAGGTAGGTGCAAGCAAATGTGTGTAGACTAGGCCTACAGCACATGTATGTGTGTGCACTGAGCAATATACGTCTTCATGTATTTGAAGACAGAGTACTTTGACCTTGTTCTCAAAGACTGTACATTGTCATTCTTCACAGCTGACACTCTATACAGAAGAAGATACATATATCTGACATGCTTCTCTCTCCGAATAAGAGAGCCATCCCATAATAAAGGCACAGGAAAAGTGACATGCTCGCCGCAAACCATGATGAATTGCAATGGTGCCAGCTCTTGAAGTTAAGAGATGTGCGGCAAAGTTGAGGAAAGAGATGGAAACTGTGGGAAAACACTCATGTTTTTTTTTTTTTTTTCGTGAGAAAGAAAAAAGGACTTCCGTCAATCAGACGTCACACGCAAGCTTGTGACTTTCGTGTCTTAAAGTGAACTGGTGACGTGATCTTGAATGTCTATAGTGTTAATGAGGATCAGCATCAAATCTGCAATGTTGCTTACAAGGCAGGGAACTAATTTAAGGTGAATTTGTGAGGTGAGGTGGGTCCTTTATTCTCCTACCCAGAGTTCTGATGACTATGCAAGCTTTGTCATTTCCTTTTCCTGCAAACCTTGTAAAATCCATCCGAGACAAGAGGACTGAGCGCCCGCCCCTTCTGCCATGCATCGCTACAGCAACACGTTCCTATTCCCTTTGAAAGTCTTTCGAAGGAGTGGGCTCTTGATCTTACAATTGAGCAGAACTCCTCAAAAAAAAGGACAAAACAGGGGGTAAGACTTTGAAATATGCTGGAGAAGTAGCTTTTTTTGTTTTGTTTTTCTGCTGCCTGTTCTGTTCCACGCCCCTATTACCAACTATTATGATAAGGCTATATCTTTGGGCAAGATAATGAGAGGCTTTATTGCTGTTGCTCGCTGTTACTTTGTCTAATTATACTTAACTGCTCCAAGCTTATCTCTGCTCCACCTACGTCATCAAGAACGCTTACCCCTATCACACAAGCAAATGCACGATTTCAGGCCGAGGAAGTAAAGAAAAGAAAGAAGCAAAGAAGCAGGATGAGAGAGTTTTCCCAAGCTGAGAAAGATTCAACATACTGCCCTTCTCTGATAGTAACAGGAGAGGAAGGTTACTCCAGGGAAAAGTGGACAGCCGCTTAAAACAGGGATGAAATATGCCAGGCCCGGATGGTACAGAGTGTGACAAATGTACGTACACTCTCTCCCCACCTTCCTCTGTTTATTTCCTTCCCAACCTATGCTGTTTTCATGACAGGCAAAAAAAAACATGCCATGGGAAGCCTCTTTTAACACCAAAAACTGTCATTGTGCCCCATTGGAGAAAAAGAGAGAGTGAAAAAAAGGAGGAATGCAAAAATCACTTCTTTAATATACTCCAAAAATTCCTCCCCCAGAATAACAAAAACAGGAAAAGATTCATTAGGTCCCCAGCAGCCACTTGATTCGTTTTTGAAACCAGCTTTCAGCTCACTGAGGCTGGTTTTACTCTTTACCATACGCTGGTAATAATGCAGTTAGTTTCCTCTCCCCAAAACAGACCACTGCTGTAATTATAAATTCACTGAGCAGGCCCAGAAATATAATCTACACCAAGCGATGAGACATTTGTTACTGTCAAAACCAAACAGAGACACAGACTATGAGACAATGGGGAAATAAAAGAAAGAGCACTACAGTTTGCGCTTGGCACAGTTCTACAGCATGGATGGTGAAAAAAGAAAAGCTTGCAACGTGTAAAAAAATGAAGTCAAGCCCAATCACATTCCTCAATACAGAGCCATGCCTCTAGATGGGGTTAGTGATTTCAGTGACAAAGTGTTATTTGCCGACAAGTGCTTTACACGTTAGCCTCTCCCAACCAGAGGGAAGACGCCAATACTGATTATATCAGAAGCGGCTTATTAAATGGCCTGCTGATTGGTAACTGAGTAAAGTGGTCCAGGTGAAAAAGGCTTGAGGAACAAGAGCCAGCAGATTGTACTCTATAGCCTCCACAGAGGAAACTGCTATTCTCACTCTTTCAAGTCTTCTATGTTTGCTTGACTCAGTGTTAATATGGAGGATACTTCCCTCTTACACTAAGAATCGGAGAAAGAAAGTAATAGTAATAGGCAACTACAACATAATAGTCAAGCTAAGCCGCACGGTTTTGTACCGTTATATCACTTTGAATGTGAAGCTTAACTGAAGGAAATAGAGAGAAAGCTTAAAAAAAGGAAAAAGTCTTCCAAAGTTCAGAGAACCAGTGTCTCTTCGACGTGGTGCTAACTTCATTTTATTGCCAGCTGTCTCCAAGGAAGCTATTTCATCTCCGAGAAATTCAGATGCTCCGGAAATTAAAATTTCAAAGATCTGTAGAGGTTGGGTGAAGGGGGGCAGGCAGGAGGATGGGTGAAAAAAAAAAATCAATGGCATCAGATCAATGCTCATAGAAATTTCATGAACTTTGAACCGATACAGGCATGATGATTGGAGTGGGACTGGGTGGAAAGGCGAGCGAAGACTGTCCGTATAGCAGTGCTTCGACAGTGGAGGAAAGCCACTCTCCACATCATATATGAGTCCCTTCATATTTTATTTCTCTGACAAAAATTACATTTCGAGTCTATCTCTGTAACAGGGAAGTTTAAAAATATAGAAGTCCACTCCGCCCCACCTGTCTGGCTTGTGATGTTTCTCTTTGTAGGAGCTGTTGCTGACCCTTGGTTCTTGGAGAGCAGACAATAGCTGCTACTAATGTAATCACAGTAGCATTCAGGTTTTAACAACCTACCTATACCAAATCAACTCAGCAGCCATCTCAGGCAAGAATTAATATTGTAAAATGAAGATCAATATATGGACAGGGCTGAAAAATCGATAGGTTTTTTAAATTATTCACTTTTTTTTTTCTCCTACTCATTTGAGATGACTTGTGTTTTCCTCCAACTGCCTATATATCATGGCTTTAGGAAATAATCTATAAATATACCCTGTGATGGAGAAACATGAGAATGCAGGTCCAAGAGGTGAGAGGAGAGGATGGGAGGATTTGTGTGAATGAGTGGGACAAAAGAGCAAGTCATTCATCAGAAAAAAAGCTCTGGCCACTGGAGCAGGACTAATGTGTGTGACTTAGTAAGGACAAACCTATTTAAAGTAGGAGGAAGACGAAAAAGGGGGAAAAAATCACAATGTCCAAAATAGCAGCCAGCAGAACCAATTACATCCAAATGTGCTCTTTAATGAGAGAAAGTTCATTTTTCCAGCACACACTGGTACTTATTTGACAAAATCAAGGAAAATCGAGGAATCTGGGCTCAGATGGTTGGAGGCTGCTGAGAAGAGGTTCAAAACCTTCTGGACTTAGAAATCCCCTGCTGTCCAACGGGTGACATTTTACTGATGGCTTTTAGAAATGGAGATTAAGATGTGTAAGACGATGTCATTCCAAACATGTCCCATTTCCAAAATGTCTGATTATTACTGTGCACAATCCATGTTCGTGTCTAGTCTATACATTACACCAAATTTGCGTCAATTTTATACTGTGGACCTAAATAAACACTTCAAGTGTACCAGAGAAGACAGTTCTATCTGATTCAGGGTGAAGCTGGTGGCAGTGGGTGGAGAGAGCGAGGATGATGCACTGATAGCCTCCTTCCGTATCACCCAGTTGATCTTTTGCCGACAGGCAGTTTCATGTGCTGTTGTTTAAAGTGGTTGTTTACAGACAGGCTCCACCACTCTCTCTCTATTTCTGTCCACTCTCTCTGTACTGTTCCCTCTTTCTAAGACTCATTCTGCATTTACAGAGCTTCTGGTGTTCCCCGCTTACCTTTCTTCCTGCCTGAGAGGTCATGCGATTCTTCCCTCTGCCTAGAGCAATGGGGAAATGAGTAGACTCCTCAACATAGGAGAAGTTAGACGGAGCCACTCGGAACTGTTCTAAATGCTCATGTCTGGGGTTAATAGCTTTTAAATGTCAGTAATTAGTCTAATGAAGGACTGGGTTTGGTGCCAGTGCGTGTGTATGTGTGTTGGTGCCAGGCCCTGGTTGGGGCATCTATAACACTTGGAGTCTCTGGCAGTGGCTTGCCGAGTGAAGTGTTTGAGACGACCCCTTTGTCCTCTTTGGAGGATGATGAATGGCTGTCTCCTCCTCCGTGCGTTTTGTCAGATTTGGCGCAGCCGAGTCGATACCTTCACCTTGACGAGGAAACTTTGTGATTTATCAGGAGCACCGGCCAATCAGCAGGCCAGGAGAGCCAGGCCCTTGGAGAGAGCGCGAACAGACCGTGGTCAAAGTCTTCTGGAGTGGAATCGGGAGAAGGTGCCGGCGCATGATAGACAAATGGCTCTTGTTAGAGGCGGCCAAAAACCGAAGGGAGGGGAGTGGGGGTCAGGGAGAGAAGGAATGGGGAGAGCAAGAGTGAAGGGAGGGAGAAAAAAGGTAAAAAAAATTGCTTGACTTGAACTAATAACAGAAAGGGGCCGTGGCGGTCACTGTGGGTTCAAAGATGAAGCACCCTGTCACACAGCAGGTTGGGAAATTAGCAAATAATGTTCCTCAGCCCTGATAAATGTGTGACAGCTCTCCCTCGCCAATCATTTTTTAACATTTTGATGCATGTCTACAATCCCATCGGAGGAAAGGAAAAGTTTACTGGCCCTCAATTTCCGCGTGATAAATGGAGGCTGGTAAATGTACGATTTCTCTATGAGGTATAGTTCATTTTAAGCAATTCTGGTAAATGGTGTCACTGATTAGGACAAATAGTCCAGAGGGGTGATAGCTCTGGCGGTACGTCTCTCTCTCCCTCTCTCTTACTCTCTCTCTCTCTCTCAGCCTCTCTCAGCTCCAGTAGAGCGTTGAGGCCAGGCTCTCAGGGTGACCATGCCTAAATAGAAAGCAATAGCTTTGATGCAATTAGAGCCCGATGCTGAGCTTTATTTATGATTGCTGTCATTGTTCTAAATGGTTCGTAAGGGTGCTCTGGAGGCCTGCTCCTGTTAAGTCTCACATACCAACATAGCCAAATCCTAGCTCCTTTACTTTTCTTTTCTTTTTCATTTTTTTACCTTTAATTTCTTCATCCTGTGTTTGTTTTACCACACAAAAAAAAACAGAGGAACACTAAACATATTCCAAAACACACCATGGCCACTCACCGTTAATACACTTCTGTTTACCTTTCAAGTCCCTTGCATGGCTAAGTCCCATTAAAAACAAGGGATAAAACAGAAAAGGAAAAGAACAGTGAACATGCGTCTGTCAAATCCAATAGAGGAGCTTAAAGGGAACATCTGGACGAGGCTTTTAGAATTGCCTGATCAGCTTGAGAGGGCTTCTTGGAATGACTGCTATTGGCAGAAGGACAAACACGTCTGTCCCGCTTTGATTTTTTTTATAGACCCTCCTGACAGGCTGTTCTACCCTAGGCCTGATCAATGGATAACCGATACAGGTATCAGACACCGTACAAGTGGCCTTGTGCTAACAAAAGATGTTGCAGTACAAACAAACAAGGTTAAAGCAGGGGTGACAAAAATGAGCAAAAACACAGAGATCTTAAAAGGATACAAAGGCACAGACTGAAGAAGAGCAAGAGGTAGCAAAGCCAATAAATCGCCACAACCAGTAAGAGCCTGGAGCTGTAAATAACCTTACACACACATGCTCAAAAACACAAACTCACCATCTCTCCTGCACACACAGGCCACGCATCCATGGATGACCGGTATTAAATGACACTCTGTTTTAGGCGAGGGACTCGCAGCTCATAAAGCACTTACACACTCTCTCAGTGTTTGTGTAACCTTATGGTCCACTCCAACACCGCATCATATCCCATTTTTATTGTTCTCTGCCTTGCCTGCAATGGCCAAGAAGGTGGAGTGTATAATTTCACAGTTGACCCTGCTGCCCTGTTAGAAGTGGCAAGGAGAGAGGGAGGATGCTAGCCACCTTTTCCAGCCAATGCAAAGTCATTTGTTTAAGGAAGGTTGACCTCTGAGACAGCCGGCTTGTGCTGCCTGTGATGGAGAAGAATTATCGACTCTTAAAGTAGCACGTTGTTCCCAGTCACCCAGTGTGTGCATGAATGAGTGGCAAGGACCTTTCTGCCACCTTTGGCAACAGGGATAATACTGTGAAGACTTTCTAGTGCTACTAACACTGTGGAGACTCAACTGCTGATAACACTATGGAGACTCTGCTATCAGTGAAACTATGGACGTTCTGCTGCCAATAACACTATGAAATCACTGATGCCACTGAAACTATGGAGATTCTACTCCCATTAACACACTTAAGCATGTAGTGACCATAACAATATAGTAAATGTACTGCCAATAAAGCCACATATGGTTGCATTTAACACTATGAAGACACTCTACTGCCACTAATGCTCTGAACACCCTGATGCCACCAGCACAAAGGAAACTTCTGTCAAAATCTAAGGAGACTCTACTACCACAAACACTATAGAAGCTCTGCTGCCACTTACAATGTAGACTGTGTTGCCACTAACACTGTCATTAGTACTATGAAAACTCCATTGTCATTAACATAATGAAGACTCTGCTGCTACTAACTCTAAGGAGACTCCTGCATTTGATAGGGCATTGATTCAACTGCCATGATCTCAATGTAGACTTTGCTGCCACTTACACTTTGAAGACTCTACTGCTACTAACATTATGGAGTCTCTCCTGCCATTATTACTATGGCATTCCTGTTGCCACTAATGTCAAGGAGGCTGTCCCACATTTATTTGGACATTCATGAACTCAATGAAGAACTTTGCTGCCACTTACAATACAGAGAGACAGTTGCCATTAGCAGCATGAGGACGGTTTGCAGAAACTAATGCCATGGGAACTGGAAAGCTATCACACATAGCACAACAGTATTATGTTGCCATCTTTGACCACTAAACTGGTAGTAAGTTCTGTCAACAGTGAAATGATTCACAGGATGTGGTAAGGGTATATACGAACAGGGATGTTTGTGTGTGTGTAATGTGCTGAGCTATATTTGGCTCCATAACACCACCACAGAAGAGACCTCTGCTTTTCCTGTAATTGGTGATAATACATCAGCTTGGGAGAGAGGGTGTGACTCCTCAGATAGGGGAGGGCGGTCAACATGAAAAAGATCCATTGCATGCAGCAGTAAAGCATTTCTACTGCACTGTTTACATTAATTTTCTCTAATTCCTTTTGTTAAGCAGCCATTACTCCATTTAGCCCTAAAGAACCTCACACATACACACAAACACACACGCACAAAGGCACACAGAGAATACTACCAAGACCTCCTAGCATTCTCAGTTCAAAGCGGCTGTTTATGAACTAATTACAAGCACAGGCAATTTGTTCCGATCGATAGCACTTACAAGAGTTTAAGAACTGGAAAAAATATATAGAGAGATAGTGAGAGGGGGCGAGAGACATAAAGGCTGCGGAATAAAACACACAAATGAAAGCTAACTGCACCTTTGAGCTTTGGTCAAAGAAAACAACCATAATTACAGTAATTATGAATGCTATTGTTGATAATGTCTCATGTTTAAACACATTCATTAAACTGGTGACTAACTCGCTGAAGCCATATTTTACCACAGTGCTATTAATAAAGGACACAAGAACTGTAGTAAAACTTGTCCGGCACATGCTTTCATCAACTCTATCTGTCTAATCTGTCTCTTATGACCCCACAGGGTGAGTTAAGGCACTCTGGGAACTGGAGTTCAATAAGAACGAGTGGGTTGAGGCGTGCAGGATGTGACTCCCCTCTTTAATTCGAGGGGATAATTAACTAAGTCCTCAAAATCTCTGGCTGTAATTAAAATGCTCCTGCCGACAAAAGGGAGCAGGGATCAGACAGCGGAGACAAATAATATTCAACAAAATAAAAACATCTTCATAAACAGGCTGGGGGGAGTGGGGGGTCTTTCCATCTCTCCATGATGCAGACAAGCAAATAGCCAAAAGGAGATCAATTAAAGTTGACATTATCCAACTGTATTGAATTTTAAGCTAGGAGCTGGCCATATACAGTAAATTACTGTATTTTGTGAACATTAAATGTCCAAATGTTTGTGGACATCCCATCTAATGAATGCATTCAGCTACTTTATGTTGCATCCATTGCTGACACAGATGTGCAAATGCACACACAGCTTGTCTAGTTCCTGTACTGCGATGAAATAAGACTCTCTGGATGCCAGGGGTGGGTTATAGGGGTTCAAAGCCCCCCAGCACTGAGCTGTGGAACTGTGTTCCCAGGAATAATCTTTTGCACACTCCGTCCAATACTTTTGGGATTATATGGGGAGTTAAGTATGAGGATTGGGAGGGTCATCCAACATCCTGACCTCACTAATGTTCGTCTTGCTGATTGCAAACAAATCCTCACAGCAATAGGGGGTTGAGATATGGAGGCTATTGTGATTACTTAGTGCTAAAAAATTAGCTTATGGCTAGAGCATTAGATCAGGCCATTCTTGAAGCACTTGAAGCAGTGACTTTTATAATGTGGAATGTTCTTAAATTAAAAGTGAAAATATTAATATATTCAAATGAAGTCTATTTTCAGCCACTCCTTAATTTAGCTAAATTCTATTCAGCATTAGCATGTAAGAGTGAGTAAGTGTGTGTGAATGACTGGGTAAGTTTTCCTGCAAGGCACTGGACGAGATATTAATGTCAGAGTTCATATAACAGGGCCAGTTTTAGGCAGCCCCCCCAGCTCGGGTTTCATTATCTCAAGGGCTCGTTGGCCTGTGGCTTGGCCTTGCTGAGGGGGGTTAAATACCCAGACTTCAACCACACTGGGGCTGGACTGGGGAACAGCTGCTCCAGGGGGACCAGGGGGCCCCGAATAACCTGCTTCAGCCCTCTACCAACCTCTCTCACTTTCACTCTCTCTCTAATTCCTGATGATTATCTCATTGTCCTGCCTGGTTTGGGATCAGATACTGAGTTTCCAGGTCAGACATGGAGTGACTGCATCACCTCTGCTATCAGCCAGCTACACTAAGAAAGAGATTATATACTTATACACACAACACACACACACACACACAGACAGTCATCCAGAGTAGTACAAACACAATCACCTAAAATCCTTCCTATACATAGAGCATGACCTTGCTGTCTATATATATATATATATATATATATATATATATATATATATATGTGTGTGTGTGTGTGTGTGTGTGTGTGTGTGTGTGTGTGTGTGTGTGTGTGTGTGTGTACAGGGAGAGAAAGAGAGAGAGATGGTAACCTGCACATGTGGGTGAATTTAGGCCTGGAAGTAAAGAGTAAGAAGAGAGGAAAGGTTGGGGAGGTGTTGTAATGGTTTGAGATTAACAGGAGCTGGCAGCTGCCCCCTTCTACCCTCTGATGGAGAAGGGATAAGGTTACAGAGAGTAAGAGAGAGAGAGAGAGAGAGAGAGAGTGAGAGAGAGAGAGAGAGAGAGTCCAGGTCATTCTCACACAATTTTCCTGTACTGAGTCCAGCTCTCACTGTTACAGCTGGGTGGGCTACAGCCAGCAAACCATGGTGTAATGGTCAAGATGGTAGAGAGAGCAGGAAGGACAATAAAAGGAGACCAGGAGTGCAGTGGAAGAGAGAAAAAGGGTGAGAGAGTGACTGAGAGAGCAAGTGAGTGGGAAAAGGTAAGAAGGCCATCACAAGCGATAATGAAAATTGAGTTAGGGATGGACGATCCCACATATTCTTTACAGTCCAACACAAAGTGATGAAAGCCTTGATGCTTTTCAACATTAAATGCATAAGTGCAGTAAATTAATCTGATGACAAAATAAGTGTAATACTGATAAGTAATGGAAATATTGATTTTGACAATTATGATACCTCCGTTTCAGAGATATCTATTATTCAGTATGGCAAAATATTGATACCTTGGGATGTTGATAATTCAGTATGGGAAAATATCAATACTTCAGGATATAAAATACTAATACTTCAGTATCAGAGTTATTAATGTTTTTGTATGGGACATGATCAACACTTCAGTACTGAATCCATGAATACTTTAGTATCAGAGTTTTTGAGAATTCAGTATGGGAAAATATCAATACTTCAGTATTGAATATATTTATACTTTAGTATCAGAGTTATTGGTACTTCAGTATGGTGGAATATTGATGCTTCAGTGATGGAGATATTGATACTTCAAAATGGTAGATACTGATACATCAGTTTCAGTTTAGAAATATTTATATTTCCGTATCAAAGATACTTATACATCAATATCAGAAAGATTCATACTTTAGTATTGTAAACATCAACACTTCACCATCAGTTGGCCTACCCCTATTCCGAGAGACAGCAGAGGAAAGAAACAAGACACATGATCATTACAAAGAGCCTGGAAGGGTTTCCTTTGGCACTCACCAGTGTAGACGAATCGTCCTGGCGCTCCTTTGCAGAACTGCTTGGACTTATAGGACAGGGTGACCTCCACCACCCCCGGGATGTGTCTGGGAGGGGTCTGCACGCGGATGGCGTGGGGCGTTATCAGCTGCCAGGAACCAGCAGGGCACAAAACAGTTAGTGCTTAGCCTGCCATCACACACACTCTCCTAACACATGCTAACCATGTTAGTGACTAAACACAATTGCTACTCTGATGTTAAATTAGTCTGTCAGCAGTATAGCCCCCCTCATACACATACATTTCTTTCCTTGCCAGCAAATGGAGCTTGGCTTAGGCTGACTTCAGGAAAAGCCAGGGGGCGTAAGGCTGGTTAAAATCACCACCACATGGCTCTCTTTCCCTGCTCTCCCATCTTTCTCTTAGTGTTTTTTTTCCCCTCTTGCAGACATTTCACTCCTAATTGCTTGATTGTTTTGCAAGAGCGTGCAGTTCAGAGCCGAATGCAGTCAAAGCCCCAGTGGATACTGGGCTGCTTAACATGCTTGGTTTACTTGATTCCTTATCTTCTCCCATGATTAAATTGAAAATAAAAAAATAAAGTAATAATAATAAAATAAACAAACACAGGAGGCCTGACTAAGAGATATGTGTGAGGAGACTAGACAGCTTCATCAACTCTTCATCAGTTCATTAAAACAAAGAGCACTTCCATGAGCCTTGAAGTTTATATTGACGATAAAGCTGATTAGTGTTCAGTTTACAGGAGAAGTGGGCTATAATTAATCTCATATAAACTGAAAAAAACAGAAGTAGGAACAGTAACAAGTCTGAACTTGTGCGTCAAGTACACAGGCTGATTGTACTGTTCTTATTATTTAATAGGGTATATTAGCATATTATGGCCATTTCTATTTATATTATTATTTTATTTAGGCATTTCTTCAAACTTGAAAATCAGTCATTAAGTCAAGTAGTCATAAAAAATATGTAAATAAATATGTAAAAAAATAAAGGCTGAAAAGACAAAGAAATATACAATAACATCTAATAGGTTAATAGGTTTAACAGAGTAGTAAATATCAATTTGATTAAACACATAAAAATTTCTTTTACTGTTTATTAAATTAATTGAAGTATTGAATATGCCAATGAAGATGTCTTATTTGGCCCGATTTGGGGTTAGGGTGACTTTCTGGTCTACCAAATCAAGCATCTTCATAAGCATTGTAAACACACCAATTAACTACACAAAAATGTAAAAATAAATAAATAAATAGTAATAAATAAATAATCATAAATAAAGAAATTTAAACAAATAAACCAATCAATTAATGAATTCCACATTTGCAAAAGTTGTTCATCAAATACAACATCTGAATTATTGACTATATTAATTTAATGCCCCCCCTAAAAAAAAACAAAAAACAAAAACAACAACAAACAAACAACAAAGCTAAATAAACATTATCTGTAAAAAAAAAAAAAGGTTCTTTTCTAAGATTCTCCACTAAAATAAAACTACCACAGCAGTAAAAATGTATAGTTCTGGCATTCAGCAGCAGAGCTTACCTCACTCCATACAAGCATAGTGCCAAACACGACCTGCAGGCCATCAAAGAAGTTGTCCCCAATGAGGATGACTGTGGCTCCACCTGTAGTCCAGCCTTCACTGGGGCTAATGGCCTTTATGCACGGGGTAGCTGCTTATGACAGGAGAGAAAACACTCCGCTCAGGACCGTGCTTTATTATACATACACACACACACTCACTCACCACACAGAGAGAACACACACTGACTCCCTCACTGAGGGACAATTAAACTCAAATGCAGACAAAACATGAATGATTTGGGCCACTCGGAAACAAAAGGGCACGGCCATACATCAGCTGCTCGGCTTTCTTAAAGCGCCCATTAGAAGCGCCCGTGAGCACAGGGGAAAGAGATGCAGTCCTGGTCCTGCAGCACCACTGACTCTCCTTAGGGCCCATGTGGATCTATCAGTGAAGATTAAGGTCAGAGTATGTGTGGCAAACAAACACCTCTGCCCAGTTCCCACACAGCTGACAATGGCCAATCAAAAGGTCGCTACAGGATAGGAAAGCTACTTTGACTGCTTGTCTCTCACACAGGCAAGATCACTAATTGGTTTGAGTCTTCTCAGCTTCCAAACTTCCAACCTGCTCTCCTACATTGCTTCCCTCACACAGGAGGTTCTGGGGGCCACATTCCTAAGGATTTTCAAGCTCTAATATATCTATACTACTCTACTTCTTAGTTTAAAGGATCTTTTATTTATATGTAACCATTTAAACCCTTTGACTATTTTAATTGTAAATTTAATACTATTCAGTATAATTGTTTTTCAGTATATTCTAGTATAATTGTTGCAGAAAACAGACACCATTTCACCTCGTACCTCCTAAATGGCAATTTTAGAGGAAAAGTAAAAAAAAAAACTCCAAAACTATAAGTCTTTAAGGAGCAGTTAAACTGCTGGTTTCTTTGCAAGAAATTAAAAGTTAAAATGGAACTTTTTTCTGTCATTATGTTTTGGGACCTTTACAATGTGTGAAGATTGAGATGATTAACGTGACCTAGGAAACCCAATGGTTCTACCTGTATCCACTCTCCATTTGTACAATTAGACCTTACTTGACCTTACTTTACAGTCATATCCATTTGAATTAATCCAATCAGGCCTTTCCCAGGTTGTGTGATTGGTGGCCCCACCAAGCAACATTTTTGCTATCCACAGCATGAAGGGCCACCTCTACAGCTGTCCCATCCCTCCACTCTTTCATCATCCTTTCTTCCCCACTGTGTGACAGACAGACCCCCCCGGCCCCAGCACAGCAAGTCTCAAACACACGCCACAGTAAAGACGTACAGCATCCAGCTCTCATCCTTTCATCTTTCTATTTTATCCACTCTGTCACTTTTTTTATTCCTCTTTCTTTCCCCCTATTCCATGTCTCAGTTATTGTCAGGGTGGGAGGAGAAGACAGTGCCCCCTCACTCTCCTGCTCAGAGTGGGTCTCTTTATAATGCACAGGAGATTTCCAGGCCTTCCTGTAAAAACCCTTTTAGCAACAAATCACCACAGACCCTCTGAGATGACATCATTCACCCAGACTCATTCTCTGATTGTGTACAGCTTCAGGATGACATGAAATTGGAAACAAAATAGAATGATAACATTAAAATGTCAGCAGATTCAACAACTAACCAGTCATACACCTTAAAATTAATAAGCAGTTAAGAGTTTATTTAAGGGCAACAGTGACCTGTTGCTTTCCAAACAGTGGCCAACTTGCAGCCATATTGTTCAAAGGTTAGTTCACACAGATTCCCAGCTCAGAGGTTGCTGGTTTCTGACTGTGTGTTATGTGTGTACCAGTTAGTTTTGCCTGTCAGCTTCAAGAGAACCATTAACAGTTCCAAGACTAACTAATAGGCCTAAACATTTATTATTATTTCTATACTGTATGAATAAGTCAGCCTGTCTGCATTATAGTCACTGTAGTTACACTGTAATTATGTTTTAACACTGTAGAACATGGGCTCAGTATTTGGCTAAAAAGTCACATGTACAATTTTAAGTCAAAATTTCTTATTAATGATGTATTTTATGAAGGTGTTTATAGCCTAAATAACCAATAATAAATCATAGTTAGATTATTTTTTATATTACAAATATGACACTTGTTCTTTACATTCTATTCATATTTCATGATGTATGGACCAATAGAAATATTCTATAATATATGACTCAAAATATTAAAAAATATAAATATATTTTACATCTTTATATCATAAAGATATTTTTGTTTATTAAACACAATATTCTCATAAAATCATAAATTCATAAATTCTATATATTTTCAAGTGGGCTAAGTTTGATAAGTCAAGACTGATAAGAGCTGTGGTTTGTGAGGGCAAGTTTAAAGTCTCTCTCTCTCTCTCTCTCTCTCTCTCTCTCTCTCTCTCCCTCTCTCTCTTTCTCTCTGTCTGTCTGTCTGTGGGCTGTACAGCCAGGCCTAGTTAATCACCATTAGGTATTGTTGTGTAGAACAGGGCAGACAAGGCACCTCTCTTTGTTTGCCTTAATGTTGGACTAGTGGAGGTTGTATTTGCTCATTCCTCTCACATCTCCCAGAGCAGCAGAGGCCCTGAGCGCTCACACACACACGCACAGACACACACACACACACACACACACACACACACACACACACACACACACACACACACAGAAACACACACACAGGGAGCTTGCCCTTAACTAGAGCTGTTGACTTCATGCTAATAAGTTCATACAAATTTTCATTTCTGAGGCTTGCGAGTGACATTTGCTTTTCTTAATTGCAGGCATAGCGCTTGAAAGCGGATCAAGTCTCTAAAGACAGACACTGCTCCTCAAAGGGACTGACCTTCATCAACACTTCCAATTATAGCAAATCATTCACCAAAAATTACAGTAAACAAATTTACTTTGTGTAGGTGAGTATAAGGGAGAGAGTGGGGAGGGTCCTGTGTGTGTGTGTGTGTGTGTGTGTGTGTGTGTGTGTGTGTGTGTGTGTGTGTGTGTGTGTGTGTGTGGGAGAGAGACACACACACACAGGAGGGGCTGGCTAGCAGCTGCGGCCAGAGACCACTGCACATTGCCTCGGAATTTGCAATGACTCCCCCGAAGAGAGAGAGAGAGGGATAGAGAGAGATAGAGAGAGAGTGAGCAAGAGAGACTGCAAGCTGCCAACCCCTCTCCCTTCTGCCACGCTGCATTTGCATACACTTTCAATGCACATGTAGTGGGGTAACATGTGTTGAATAGGAAGGCATAGCAAAGTGAATTACACACACACACACACACACACACACACACACACACACAAACACTGCCTGCACTAGTGATCTAATGCTGCATGCTCAATGTGCTCCAGCAGATGATGAAGAGGGGAGGGAGAGCAGGAGACCAGGCCAAGTTCAACACAGGACCAGGAACAGGCAGCAAGGAGAGAGCTTTAGTCTGGAGAGGACTTTTTAGCAAGGGGACATGGACATGTGTGCCTGTGTTAAAAACACAAATAAAATACTCACATGCATGCTGTGTTACCATGCTAAAAATTGGCTCCATATTAAAGCAGCTTTTTAATAAGGGGATATGATGTTATAGTAGGGGAACACTTTTTGGCAGGGGAACAACATGGGTTTTAAGCAGGGGAGCACTTTTTAGCAGTGAACTAGCTATGTCTTTTAACAGGGGAGCACTATTAAGGAGGGGACCCATTTTTAACAAGAAAAGGCAGTTTCTGCATGAGCTGGGTATTGTTAGCAATTTAGCATGGGGGGTACTTTTTAGGCGGGGAACACGCTATATGATTTTGTAGGGGAACAGGGTGTGTGTTTTTAGCATTAGAGCACATTTTAGCAAGAACATACACTATGTTTTAGCAAGGGAGCAGGTTATGTGTGCTTCAGGGTAACAAGATCTATGTTTTGTATGCTTTAGTGCTTTTAAGGCAATGAGATACTCATTGTGTTTTATCATTAAGTTTTAAAGAGCTTTCTGCGATCTTTGGTTTGTAATGATATTGTATAAGACCACACACATCAGTGTGTGTTTCACCACCACAAACTCGTCTCCACCACATATGTCACACTTCTAGAAAATCTCTGGCTTTTCCTTCCACCTCTCATGGGCATCTCATTGGTGTGTGTGTGTGTGTGTGTGTGTGTGTGTGTGTGTGTGTGTGTGTGTGTGTGTGTTCTGGCCTCCTGCCGCCTTCCCATGTGAATTGTTTTCCTGGTGTGACGCTCTAATCAGACGCACAGCCTATTCCATGGCAACATGGCTGCTGCTGTTGTGTTTCCTGAGTGTGTGTGTGTGTGTGTGTGTTTGTCACCTTCCTCCGTCTCCCCCAATATTGAAGCACTCGAACAGGTCCCGTCCTGCCTGCTGCTGCCTCTCTTTGTTGGGCCGGCGGCACAAACGCGGTGCGATAGTGGCGGGGACGGCCAGATGGCAGGCTGATCCCGGCGCTGATGGGATTAGAGCTGTACCTCGCTCGTGTGTGTGTGTGTGTGTATGTGTGTGTGTGTGTGTGTGTGTGTGAGAGAGAGAGAGAGAGATAGAACGTGTGTGTGTGTGTGTGTGTGGTGCCCATCTGGCCCCTTTAACAGGCTACAGCCCTGCAGACGCAATCCGCTTGTCTTTATTGCATAAACCTAACAACATTACCGCCACTTGGTATGCAAATGGAGCTGAAGCTGCAGGCCTTCCACACAGTGGATACAGAGAGAGAGAGAGAGAGAGAGAGAGAGTTTTACTTAATTCTCTCTCTCTCTCTCTCTCTCTCTCTCTCTTGCTTTATTGGTTCAGTCTCTTCCAATGCTAATCTATACATTTGTTCTAGTATAATCATCGATACACAGTAATATTGCAAAGTGGTTCTTTTATGGACTAAAGACTGTATGGTATTTGAATGTGTATATACCCATACCACACAGTCCCACTTATGTAAATAAATCATTCAATAAATTAATATATTTAAGAAATGGGGCATCCCACTCTTACACACAAACTCACACACACACACACACACACACACACACACACACACACACACACACACACACACACACACGTATATAAAATTGAAAACATCTGGAATTGTGTATAAATGCTTTTAGCATTGTTTAATACATATTTTGTCTACCAATAAAGTATTAAAATGCCCTAACCCCTAAAATAATATTCACAGTAAATTAAGTTTTGTAATTTAAATGTGATATGAATGGGTGGTAAGGTTTTTAAAATGTGCTGTTGTACAACTATAAAGTTCATTTGGTCCAACTAGAAACAAAAAGTCCCTCAGACATGTAAAGTAGATGTAAAGGTTGTCTGGCGTGTTTAAACCTCTGCCCATTTCATTTAGTCCTGTGGTGTGACACCGCTACTAATTCAAAATTAATAAACTCATTTTAAAGCATGTAATAAACATAATGTGTTTCCAGTTCATAATTGAGTGCAGTGTGATCTGCAATAATGCACATTTATATCCATTAAAAGTATTAATGTTTGCTCCTTCTGGGAAAAATACTATTAATGTATTGTACATTACACATGTATACCACTTGTATGACCCTTATTATGTATGAATGTATACATCTGTGTATGTATGTATGTATGTATGTATGTATGTATGTATGTATGTGTGTTTCTGGCCAACTTTAGAGTACTTTACTCCTGTTATATGCATACAGGACAATGTGTGTCTATATACATGCGTCTATTCTAAAAGAAACCATCCCCATATGAGGCATTTCTGCTCTCCTGGTTGGACAGGTTGCTCAGAACAGCTGTGTGTAAGAGATTGGTGTGGTTAGATGAGGAGTACAGTCCACAGGGGCGGCAGCAGGGGAATTACTTTTACTTGAAGATCAGAAGGCAGAGTAAATTTACTGTCTGAGAACATTAGCCCATATTAGATGATTAGATAAGAGCGTTAGGGGAAGAGGAGACTGGCTCTGATACACTGAGTATTTCACTCTCTCTCTCTCTCTCAGTATATTTTACTGTGTCTCTTGCACTCTCTCTGCACTTATCAGTTTCAGAAATGTGCTTCTAATCTCAAACATCCTGTCTCCATTCTATAGCTCTGAACCAGAGTGTGTATATGGATGATTTACAGTTCACAACTCAAACCAGAGTGGACAACATGGAAAGGAGGTGGTTGTTTTCAATTGCACAGTGCCTTGTGATTTGTTAAAGTCCATATTTTGAGCATTACTGTTGAAAAGCAGTCTATGACACTAGAGAAGAAAATTAACTGATACATTGAACAGGTCTGTGTAATATTTCAGTGAAATTAGCAGCAGTAATTGCAGAGTTAGGCTGCAAGAGTAGGCTCACACTGAATGACAGTCATAAGTCCAAAGTCAGATCTTCTCCTCTCCTCGGTGGTAACTGTTCCCAGTCTGCTCTTAAAGCCCCTTATTAGGAGACTAGTGGCAATATCTGCTCAGCCCAAATTTGACGTCTGGGGCGTCTGAAACTCCAGGTAGCTAAATGGTGCAAAAGGAAACGAGGTATCTGTGACAGTGTGTGTGGGTGTATTGAAGGGAGAGGCAAGGTTTTAAAACCATCAAGACTTTTTTCTTTCTAAACTTGTCAAAATATCAATGTTGCTCAAGATGAGGTTAAAAAGTGATTTTGATAAAGATTTTGGGTCTGTTTTACCAACAATTGTGTAATTACCTATTAATAGTCATGTAATAAAAATGTAATTACTTTTAATGTAGTTATTGTTATAGATACATTACAGGAGTATAGCTTATGTAATTACACATGAACCAACTTCAGTTTTGACTCAAGTGCATCTCAGTTGCTCTAAAAGTAAAAGCAGCAGCAGTTCCAAAAATGACATTTTAAACTTTTCACATATTTATAAGAACATAATAAAGACTCTGTTGAGATACAGTAAATCAAAACTTTTGGTGCACATGTGTATTTCTGCATGTTGTAGTGCTGTAATCCATCTGTAACAGTGAATAGAGCACCAGTAGTTATACCGATTTGTTTTATGTTATAAATGTGTAATAACACAGAAATTCAAAACGGATAATATAAAACCGGACAATATTTATTTTTGCTCTACACTACTTTTATGGACATATGCCTATAATGTTTCCTACTCCCACAAAATAACAAGTGTATCACTGCTGTACAAGAACAGAACAGCAATTATTACACATGTATAATGACATAATAGACAATGCACATTTACAGATACACTGAAGCTGAAATTGATACTGATGCCCATTTACTCAGGATGTACTATTGTAATCCATCTGTAACACTAATCACATCAGTAGTACTTACATTGTATCGCTGCCTAGATTATTGTTGTGTAATAACACCATTATTAAAGATAAATCATATAAATATAAAGTAGGGATGATTTTGTTCTGTTTTGCTCTACAGTCATTATTATTAAGTTATTAAACCCTTTCCAACATATACAAACATAGCAAGCTGAATTAATTTGTCATGAAATAAACAGATATTACACAGACAGAGGGCGAAAATTGAGAATTCTAGAAGTGCAATAAAGGAAAGCACTGCAAATTGGGCTTTGAAGGCTGGTAGCCCCAACGGTGTAAGGGCTGGGCCTTCCCCTCTCTCTTGCTCTCTCATTCTCTCTCGCTCTCTCTCTCTCTCTCTCTCTCTCTCTCTCTCTCTCTCTCTCTCTCTCTCTCTCTCTCCTAATTAAAGGCGGTTGCTAAGCAAAACACACCTACCATCAAACCCAGTATAGAAGAGACAAACAATACGTCATGGGGCCAAACGGCTCCAGCGCTCAGGGCACACATGCTCAATTACTTTATTTTCATTCTGCTCCTGTCATTAATAAAAGAACAAAAAAAAGGCCCTAAAAACAAATAACTTAGCGTTCTTTGCTTCGCTAGAGTAAGGGGATTAATATCCTTTCGGTTGCTTCATTATACATTACTGGGTTAGTTGATATGGTAATTATCGGTTAATTAAAACAAAGAAAATACAAACGTTAGGTTTTTTTAAATATGTGTGGCCGGAAACATTGTGCTGTTTGTACGGCCTTGATCTGAATATTAAATTAACAGAGTAGCATTAAGTTTTTCCATTATCTTGGCTATATTTGAGTTTATATACATCCATATTGTTTGTGTTATATTCACAACAGCTACTTTATTGTTCACAAAAAGTAACCATTTAATGTGCTTAAAATGTTTCATTGTTTGGAGAGAATTTCCAGTCTGTTGGATTTATCTTGGAAATGATCACATAATTAAATTTAGTAATATCTGGAAATATTATTATTAATATAATAATAATAGTGCATATAATAATAATAGTAATAATAATAATAATAATAATAATAATAATAATAATAATAATAATAATAATAATATGAGACACTGCTGTTTTAAGAACTGACCAGAGATTTCAGGTGAAAATTACCTATAGGATTAACTCAGATTGATTTTACAGGTTCTCAGGTTCATAGTAAAAATAAATAAAATTACAACATATTACCAAGTTTTTCTCCTCATAAATAAAAACATATCACTATCATCTTCAGAAAACATGAAGCCATCAAACACCTTACCTTTTATGGCAGATAAAAATAGTCAAGAATCGGTAAATAACATCATTCATGATAAAGAATAATCACAAAGGAAATAATAATAATAATAATAATAATAATAATAATAATAATAACAACAACAACAAGATGGAGAAAATAGGTCACACATAGGACAATGAAACTAACTCATGTGCTCTAAAAGTCAAATGACCTGTGAAAAAAGAAAATAGGAAGGAAACTAAACAACAAAGCTAAAGTTCACCTACTGCCATCTAAACTAGCCTCCATTCAGCTCTACACTACAATAAACTACTTCTTTTACCTACAGCAGAAAGAGAAGGATGGGAAGGTGGCCAAAAAGAAAGAAGAAGAAGAGAAAATAGATAGAGGGAAGAAGAGGGAAGAAGTGGGAAGAAGAGGAACCGCTGCAGATGATAATTTAGAATAAACATGTAAAATGTGCCTACCATTCTCCAGATAAGGAGGGGCCGTACCTTCAGAGGGGTCGAGACGGCGAGCTCAAAGTGCCGTGAGCTTGAGTTACAGCTAGGGACAAAACATGTTGTCCGAAACAGCTAACACATGACCGTCCACATTAACTGTTGTCGATATAACAACCTGTGGAAAGAGGTTTACTGTCAGTCTTTTAAACTGGAGATTTCTACCTACACTCCTAAAAATAATGCTGCTACAAAGGGTTCTGTGACCAATGCTGGAGAACAACCAATTTCTAATTCCATAAAGAACCAAGTTTTTAAAAGACAGACTTGTGAATGTGAAGGATCCTTCCCAAAGAATGTCTAATTTGCAAATACAAACAGAAGTGCTACACAGGCTTCTTTGAGCAATTATATAGAACATTTTATATAAGGCTTAAAGTGAGTGAGTGAGTGAGTGAGTGAGTGAGTGAGTGAGTGAGTGAGTGAGTGAGTGAGTGAGTGAGTGAGTGAGTGAGTGAGTGAGTGAGTGAGTGAAGTAGTGAAGTGTGAACTGACTGTGAACTGAAGCATTCCACATACAAGCCTGTAGTGTTTGTGGGATAACTAGTGTGTGTGTGTGTTTGTGTGTGTGTGTGTGTGTGTGTGTGTGTGTGTGTGTGTGTGTGTGTGTGTGTGTGTGTGTGTGTGTGTGTGTGTGCGTGGTGTGTGTGTGTGAGAGAGAGTGTGTGTTCTGGAGGCACCAAACAGAAGCTATTCAGAGTAATTTGGAGCTGTAGGAGAACAGTAGGCCTCCCAAGACTTTCTATCAGACACTTCTCGCTTTGTTGTGGCCTTGCTTGTGCGCAAACACAACATAACAAAGACTGTTCCACTTATAGTGGCAGACTCAACATTAGGGCTGTGTGTGTGTGTGTGTGTGTGTGTGTGTGTGTGTGTGTGTGTGTGTTTGTGTGGCCCAGTTAACAGATGAGCCCATGCTATGTTATGCTTCTGATCAGCAGGATTTTTTGGACACACATACTCAACTGCAGTCAAGCGCACAAAAAGAAACACACACACACACACACACACACACACACACACACACACACACACACACACACACACACACACACACACACACACACACACACACATACACATTTGCCTTGGCTTTGTTTGTTTAGACTTTCCCCTGTTCTCCTCTGTGCTGTGGGAGCTTTAATTCCAAAGCTGGAAAGCGTAGCAGCACTCTGTACCTTACACATAACAACAGTGGGTGCATAGATGTCACATGTGTTTCAGACACTGGGCACCTCAGTGAGCTCCCCATAGCTGGGGGTGGGAACCACAGACCAGGATGAGCAAAGTGGAATGATGAAACTTTTTCAATACATGTAGCTCATTAAGATATTAAATTAGGCTCTACCAATCAGAACAGATGCCTGTATTTATGTTCAGGGACTAATTTGCAGAATTAAATAGCTGAAATATTTTTGACTGAAATGTGCATCCACAAAAAGACCTAAATTTTTTTGATGTAAGATAATTATATATTTAATATACAAATATATAAAATACATAAAAATTACATTTAAAAGGCTATTTTACTGACAAGAATTGATAAAATTAAAAGACTCATCGTGACCTTGAATTAAACCCATTTATGCTTTTTGAATTGTGTTGTTCTACATTGTTTGACCCACCAGCTGTTTTTTGCATTATCTGAGAATGATGACTGCTGGAAATCTAAAATGAAAGTCTAAAAGTACTATAAAAATCTCTGCGTCTAATTTAAACATTTATAAATATGTAAATATTATAAGCATATGTCATTATAATAGTCTAACTGTACTATAAAGTTTGAAATAAAATTGTATCTTTAATATAAACAAAGAGGTATATATTATACATTTAACATTTTTTTCCCAAATATGTAAAATTGTTTATGAAAATGTATTTAATAACCTGTTCAAAACCATCTTTAAACTATTTTTGCTCTTTGTATTATCCAAAACATTTGATGATGATAAAACATATGGAAATTCAAGTATAGATTCATAATTTATATAAATCTCTATAAACTTTGATGTAAGTCAAGCTAAAACATGTATAGACTATTACTGCTGGTCCAAACATCAGGAGATGATTACATGATATAAAGAGCAGCAATGATTTTCATGAAGTACTTTCACTTAATGCAGAAGTAAGCAATCCTGGTCCTGGAATGGGTTAGAATCCTGCCCAAATTTGTGCTTCTCCTCCTCAACTCACCTGTTAACTCACCTCTAAATTGGCACTCCAGTACTTGCCTAACCCTGATTTAATTAATTAATCACCAAACTATGGGGAAGTGGTGTTTTTAGAAAACAGTGGCTGTGGTGAGTTTTACTGGTTTCTTAATAAGAGCAGTATAAATTCACAAACATCTCACACCATTGTGAAATCATTACAGTCCTGTAGGACAAGTCCATCACTCATAATCCATTATTTTCCAAAAATGGAGTACCAGCACCTCCACCCACCCCTCTCCCAAAGAAGATTGTAGCCACTTAATGAAGTTGAACAATATTTAACATTTTCTATTTCAGGATCACAACTGCGGTAGGTCTGTATGTCAAAAGAGAGATGATTCAAAGCAATCATGCTATAAAAAGCAGTTTCAATTTCATTGAGAGCCACACCAATCCCCCTGTAAGGAGAAGAGGAGAAGAGCATTTTTTTCTCCCTTGAAGGATACACTCAGTTACGAGTATGTGTGTGCTGTAGACAACGAGCTACATTTGAGAGGGTCTATCAAATACCTGTCACTCAAATAGGGCTTCTGTAAGTCTGTAGTGGTTGGGCACCCCCCCCCCTTTTTTTTTTTTAACAAAGCCCAGGGCCAATTAGGCATTAATCTGGCACTTAGGTGAACAGAGAGAAAAGAGAAGAGGCACTCGTCTGCTATTTCAGCCCTTAACTGTCTCTCAAAACACCGCCTGCGGCACTAGCACTACTGCTAGCCCATCTGCATTGATCTATTGATATATTGATTAGCTGTTTTCTCTCACTAGCTGCAGTGGGAGTCAGTGCAGTGAGGGTGGCGTGAAAAAAGAAGGCCTCTCGAAACAGAAAGAAAGGGAAAAAAGCGTTTAAGCGAATTAGCAGGCTTCAAATTAGTGAGCACTTTTGTGTTTTTTATCTGTTTACCACACAATCGTGCCTCATACAGAAGCACTTAAGAGTGATCTGAGGAGGAAGTGCTTAGCATTTGAATGGAGCGGGCAAGAGGAGAGTGACTGGAGAGAGAGAGAGAGAGAGAGAGACTGATGCTAATTCTGATAGCAATCCCTAGCTAGCTCTCTCTCTCTCTCTCTCTTCACTGTTTCTCTCACTCTCTCTATAAGGATGATGGATAGGCCATGCTCTGGCCCCCAGCTGCCAAAGGGATGAGGAAGAGAGGAGCAAAAGAGGCGAAGAGAGGAACACAGAAAGTGTGACCTTGCCATGGGATCTCGCTGGCCGGAACATGTGAGAAATTTATTCTGAGATGGGTATTTAGTTAAACACGGGAGCCTTCAGGATAAGAGACAGAACCACACTCTACTCAGAGACAAAGCCTGCCTCAAGGCTGTCTCTGCTTAGTAAAAATCCTAAATTTCTGGATTTCAAGATGGCTTTTTGTAAGAGCACTTAAAGTAAATCTCCACCAGTCTGACAGTTGATTAGAGCTACACAATGTGTGCAAATGTTTGTGGACACTGCTTTTAGTGAATGCATTCAGATACCTTTGACACAGATGTGCAACTACACACATACGCTTGTTTTGTCCCTGCAGAGTCTTTCAATAGAATAAGACTCTGGAGTAAAACCTGAACCTACTGGCACCATGCCGTTTGGGCTAGTGGTGATGTCTGCAAGGCTAAGCTTGGCAGTGAAAGGGGGTTCTCTAGAATGATAGTGCTCCATCCAATACATTTGGAATGAGTTGGGGAGTTGGGGATGAGGTGGAGTGGTGATCATCCAAAATCCTGAACTCACAAAGCAATGCAAACCCATTAAAGCAATGTGAAGTAGAAATAGAAGGTTCTCCCTGAACAGTAGAGACACTTTCAGTAGAAGCCATAAATGAGCAGGTGTCCCAATATTGTTGTCCATATTATGTACTTCCATTGCCAACTTCAGAGATTCAACATGGTAAGGATTGAATGAGACCATGCAAATGTTCTGCAATATATTAATTATTGTTGGTTTTCTGAGCTTAGGCATGGATCTCCTGTCCTCTTCAGAGCAGGAGGTAGTGAGGCAGCTCCTGAGGAAGCACTGCTGAGGGCCATGACGCTCTGTTAAGACCACTTAAACCTTCAGGGAGGAGAGGAGATTAGAGAGAGAGAGAGAGAGAGAGAGAGAGAGAGAGAGAGAGGAGATTCCTGCGGTTCCATTGTGTGGTGGCACATCAGTAGTGACGATGTTTTTTGTCGTTGTGAGACAGAAAGGGCTACTTCACTCCAGCTCTGACCTTCTGTTTCCTGACGCATGGATCAATATCATCCACTGACCCTCTGCCACATGAAAAATGAAAAGCCCACCACTGACTCCTATTCAAGGCACTTCCTTCTGGTATACGTCTATATAACCTGAGTGTATGGATACACACTCATCAGCACTGCCCTGGTAAACACAGCTAACAGGATCCAAGGCTGCTATCACTGAGTGCCACTGAGATATTAAAAAGAAATCACGGCCAATTCCCAATGTCTTTTACACGTGTTTGTATGTAGTGTATTATATTTAGACATTACTATCGAACAGTTATATGTCAATAACTATGGGCTTTGATATTAAGGAAAATGGGATGTGTGTAACATGTGGTTTATGTAATGTGTCTCTTATAACTATGTAATTACACATTAATAATCCTGATAATAATATTCTGTTTTTGAAGAAGAATGAAAGGGGTTCATTTAATGAATGAATATCATGAATAATCCCATTGTGTCTTGCAAGTATGGTTCCACCTGTGGAATTTCAATATTCAACAGAGAATGTGTCACTTCTATCAAATTTAATTCTGCTTTCCCATAACATACAGTGCATCTTAAAAATGCATGAACTTACAGTATTAAAAAAAATAACTCTGGGCAGACTGTTACAGGTAGCCAGAACTTATTGCAAAAGGGTTACAAACTGAATACTTTGACATTAATCATTTGTGTAATAGACATAGAATACAGACCTGCATATAAAAGCACATATTGGTTTAATTAATGTAATTACATCAGTGCATCTCAATGGTCTAGTCCTATTTAATTACACATATAATAGTATAATGTTATTATGTTTATATGAAGACAAGATTTAATGTGTGTGTTTCTGTGTGTCTGTGCATACAATTATTAAATGTGTTCTTACAAAATTAGTGGAGGCCAATTTAGTTATGTTTTGTTTGAAATGTTTGTTTCACACATGAAAAAAGTATGTTTCAGTGTGTCAGGTTTCAGGAAAACTGGATAAGTCTTTAAAATCCAAAATAAACCTGCATAAATGTTTTTAAAGGCTTAACTACAACATAATGTTATTGCAACACTTGAAATTTTAAATCAGCCTCTATGGCAGCTGGGATTTGCTGATTTATGCTTTTAGAAATGTTTAATTACTTTTATGTCATTCATAACTTCTTTAGGTATTACACAGCTTTATGAATGCTATGCTATAGTACAGTAGACATTCAGGTGATTTGTATAGACATAGTGAGTACAATGAGTATCTAAGGGCAGTGAAGAGAAGTGAAAAAATCTCTACAGCAGGTGAATCGTTTTTTCTTCCCCCAGAGAGGAAATCTCCCACTTATATTCTCCTTATCCACCTGTTTCACCATATACAAAGTAGTGGGAGCCCATTTTACTTTTTAGAATGGAGCTCTTTCTTGTGTGTGTGTGTGTGTGTGTGTGTGTGTGGGTGTGTGTGTGTGTGTGTGTCTGTGTGTGAGGGAGAGAGAGAGAGAGAGAGAGAGAGAGAGAGAGAGAGAGAGAGAGAGAGGAGAAAGAGGAGAGAGAGAGAGAGAGAGAGAGAATGCTCACTCTGAACCGACAAGATAAACTGGGTTGCCTGCATTCTTCTGTAAGCAGTTTTTGATTGCACTTGAGGAAGAATTTCAAAAAGAATCTATAAGAGATCACAGAAAGAAAAAAGTCCAGGTTAGACAATCAATCCCACCCTGACACACACACACACACACACAAACTCAATCAAACAGACAGAGCACAGATCAATAAGACATAATATAAATATGGACTTCACAATTCCTTCCCAGCTGAGGGGAAAACTCCACAAGTTGTAAAAGGCAACTGCATAAGTTGTAAAGCTGCGAGTTATAAAGCTTACAGCACAAACACTTAAACACTGAGCCCGGAACTGACAGGAAGAATCCCTACACACTTACAAACAAGGATGGACACACACAAACACACACATATACACACACACACACATACACACAAATATATGCAACAATTATAAAACTATTCCATATGTATATTAAATTTGTATCTTCTCAGTTACTCATTACACTAAGTACATGTCAATACTAATATTTATATGTTTATAATATTACTTAATTATAAGATATATATATATATATATATATATTATATATATATATATATATATATATATATATATATATATATATATATATATATATAAAATAACATATATATATATATGTATAAGATTATATACTATGCTCACTTGTACTATTGTACTATATGTAATAAATATGTTAGCATTTATATATAATAGGATTTTACAAATTCTCCTCTGAATGTAATCCTAACTTTGTCTATTTCTGAAAATACAAGGGCATTTCTGTCCTGAAAAAGTACAAAAACAAACACTCATCACACACATGGTAATGATGATCAGTGTTTTTGTTCAAAAGCTTCCCAGCGGATGTCTCTCAGAATGCTCTGTCTGTCTGTCTGATGCATACAAATCCCACAATTCCCTTTAGAACCCATCTGTCCACACTAACAGGAAGTAGGCAGATATTTTGCCCCCCTCCACTACCTCTTTCTCTCCCTCCCTCTTCTTTCTCCTCTGGAGCTCCACCCTGTAATTAAAGCCAGGCAAAACGAGTGCACCTGAGCCCCTCTCATCATCAGGAGATGCTAGAGCACTTAACAAGGTGAGAGCAAAAACTTCCAGCTCTGTTGCACAATTAGAGTGAGGCCAGCAGCGGCCAGCAATTACAGCACAAATTACAACCCACCTAATCTGCTCGGCAAATGTCATGTGTGTGTGAGAGTCAGGGTGGGTCCCCCTGGGCAGCAAAACACACACACATGCGAGCACACACCCATACGCCCATACTCCTAAGCCCACTAATGCCCTGTGTGAACGAACAAGTGTGAAACAAGTGGATCCTCTCAATCTCTCCTTTTCGTCCCACTGATGGATCTGTTTCTGGCTTCTTTTGGTTTCAGGTCTCATCACTTCTCATCACTTTAAGAGGTGTCCAAACAGGGGAAACTGAGAAGAGAGGGATTACAGAGCAAAGAAGAGGCTTAGACTATTTGTATTCTCTCTTTCCCTCTAGTAATTTTACCTCTTAAGAGTTTAGATGAGTTATTTTGATGTTGCTATGCTATAGTGAAATTACCTACTAAATAACATTTAACTACATGGGTAATTACATAGTTACTATATAGTTATATAGGGACATATAATTGTATTGATTGAGATTGTAATTGAAGGTGATATTCTAGACTTTCAACAGAACTAACATAATATGTAATATAATGCAACCGTAATTATATTGGTATTACATAATAATTAGTATGTAGGTAATCAGTAACAGGTAATAAGTATATATTTACAGTTGCAATTTGTATCATTTCAAGCATATGATTTTTCTATGATACAATGTGCATTTCTATGCATTTTTTGATCTGCTTTTATTTGTGTGAATGTAAAATAAATGACAAAATATTGTTACACTGTAAATGTTACGGCTGAAGAATAATGAAATAAAAAGGTTTTTTTTCAATTTGTTTTTCATTTTTTTTCAATTTGAAATCAATGCCAAATGCCCTGTAATTTAAAGATTCTTGAATTTACATTTTGAACTAAATGTATACATTTATAACTAAATATATCACTGGAAAGGTGACCATCTGCATGTTAAACATAAGTTCAGAAGCTTTTCAAAGCAACTATTGCCAGTAATTAAATTGTTATTACATAGTTTTATATCATGTATCTGTATTTGATTTAGATACTGTGAAACCTCAACATTTGACTCATATGTGCATAAACTGTCAGCATACAACCTATATGTAATAAATATCTTAACAAAATGGTTAAATTCTTTTTTACATAGTTATTTCACATTTATAAAGAACGGTTGTATTTTTATTTAGATACAATGCTAACAAAAATAAATACAAAAATAAAGGTATAGCATCTGCCTATAAACATAAAAATGGCTCAGAATGAGCTACAACACAGTAAATATTTAAGATGAGCATAAAAACAGGCTTTATCCTGACCGTGCTACCACACCATACTCATACATGTGTGCAAACAATGCTACATCAGCACAGCATGAGGAACATCCAGCAGTGGTTACAGCTTTAGCCTTACATATGGATGTCCATGCACACAAATATTTGCCTGTGCCACCCCCCACCCCACACACTCGTCTCTTAGGTTAGTGTGCAGCTGCTGCCCGCAGGCCGAGGTGTCATGCATTGCTGATTGCATTGCGAGCCGCATAGAGTTAACACATGTACGGCGGCAGGCATGGGCAAACAGTCGGGGGGTCCGGGATGAGCTTTCTGCACCTCGCTCTCCAACGGGACCCCGGCCAGAGCCATAAATCACAATGTGAAATGACACCCGTAACCCTGAGCACCCCTAGACTACTGAGCCTCATCTGTTTACATTCTGGTCTTTCAGTCCTGACAGAAGGGATAGAGAGAGAGAGAGAGAGAGAGAGAGAGAGAGAGAGAGAGATGATAGTATGATAGAGACAAATGGTTAGAAAGATGGAGAAAGGACAGAAAGGAAGCTTAAGGAAGAATGAAAAAGATGGAAAAAAGAAAAGGTGGCCTTGCCAGGTGTCAAAAAAATTCTTGGCTATGAAAAATAAAGTTCATAATGTCAGCCGGAGGCCTCACATGGCTGTCTGAGGGGCTGTTAAAAGGCTCGTCCAGCTCAGCTTTAATTGTGTACAGTGTGTGTGTGTGCAAGGTTGTGTGTGTTCGGACACACAGGGATGAGTATTATGGGCTGTAATTCTCAGACACTGTCCTTATTTCCCCACAGAGCCGTAATGTTTCCACAGCAGGTATCTCAGGCCAAATCACAGCTGATACATGAGCCTCATTCACTCTCTCTCAGTGCCAGACAGCAAACAAACTGCCTTACACACATACACACTTTCACATGGGTTTTATAACAAATATATAACTGATTATTTGTAATATATTCTGGATATTGTCAATTTCATGCAAAAACCGTGTTTTCTTCATTTTGGCCATTTTTTGGACATAAGGTGAATCTGGCTGATGTTCTTCACTTTATATACTTCTACACTGACTTCCACTGAAAATGAAGGTTTTCACCTTCAATGGTAAAAAAAACAAAAGTTTATCCTGCTTTTGTTGGAGTAAATGTCACTATTCTCCAGGGTGTTCTACTAGATTTTGGAGCATTGCTGTGAGGATTTGATTGCATTCAGTGATAGAAGCATTAGTGAGGTCAGGATGTTGGATGATCACCACCCTAATTCGTCCCCAACTTATTCAAAACTTATTGTATAGAGAACTTCATTCCAGAGAACACAGGTCAACTTCTCCACATCTCAGTGCCCTCTAGCCCATGTCTGGCTATACACGGTCCCACTATACAGCAAAAACTGGAAAGTTGATATTTTAGCGTTAAACATTTCTGAGTTTATTTTACACATTGGAATGGGGTTCAGTGTTGGGGTTATTTGAGTTGATTAGGCCAGAAGTAATCCAGCACCGTTCAACTTTGCAAAGTCTTAAGTAAACTCCACTGACCCTTCCAAATGTGGAAATCGCAACTGCATAATTTCTGATCATGGGGTACTGCGTTCTGCGCATGGGCTGGTGGTTGGAGAACCAGCATTGTGATTGGAAGGTTGCTGGTTCAAATCCCTCAACTGATAGGACATGACTGAAGTACCCTTGAGCAAGGCTGTGAACTCTGTAGTATGTGTTAAATGCTGTGAGGGAAAAATAGTTAACTATTTATAGGGTACATAGTTTAATAGTCTTATGGAGTTAAATGAACCCTAATGAAATAGTAAAACAACTCACAACAGTGTTATTTTTCTACTCCCTTTAAGTTATTTTAACCCTGTTTTGTGAGTTTGAAAAGGAACTATGATGTGGTGTTAAATGTTAAACTATTATGAAAGTGTTCATTTAACTAAGAGTGAGGAGCTATATAAACCCCGAAAAAGAGGTTAAAAACAACTCCTCAGGAGTTACTTCAGTACTTTTTGTTGTGTAAGTTCATGTTTTTTTCTGCTTCAGAGAGACCCATCCTATTGGAAATAATTCTCTACAGGCTGTGTGTCCAATCGCACATCTGCGATAGCAATGGCTACAACTTAAAATAGGGGTGTTTACAAATATTTGGACATTTAGCATAACTCAAACAACCCACTCTGCTAGCCTTATTTTTAAGGGTGCATATATCTGTTGACGCTCTCTATGTGTTCTTCTAATTAGGACATTATTGTCCTGAAATCTTATAAAAACAAACACATAAACACGCACTCTTCTGCTCACTTTCATGTTCTCGTCACTCTGAACGTGAGAAAAAAATAATTAAGCATAAAATTTGTCATTCAGTGCGGAAAAGAGGTACTGTCATAAAAACACAAAAGAAGGAAAAGAGACCCTGAGGCGGTTCATAAAACCATAAATACGTTCCAAACACAAACAACTTGAACACACGCACACACACCTCATCACTGTCAAAAAAATCCCCAATGCTGACGTTTACAAGAGGTGCTGAAAATCTCAGCAGAACCCAAATAGCTCACAACACAATGTGCATCATTACCAGAAGTGTGCTGAATTATGAATAATATTTATACTGAAGCATTAAAATATACACACCCACCCATACGCATTCACAATGAGTCCCTCATTATGCCTATGTGTGTTTGCCTGGTGTGCTTGGTTCTCAGTAGTTGATTAAGCAAAGCTGCTCTGCTATCTAATGAAAATCATCTCAGGCTGCCATCCGCAGCTCGCCATAATACCAGCCGAATTACAGCCGTTTCAATTCTACACGGGATCCGGGAAATTGCTCCTTTGTGAGCGGGTGAGCAATTATGACCCCACGTTGCTTGCGTCTCTCTCTCTCTCTCTCTCTCTCTCTCTCTCTCTCTCTCTCTCTCTCTCTCTTTAAATGTCTCTCCCTAGTTTGTAGAACTTGCATGAGTACCAGAAACTACAGAGGTGGTTAAACTGTAATGAAATAGACTCTCACTCTTCCCCTTTACATCTATCTCATTCACTTTTCTCTCACTTTTGCTCTCTCTTCCTTTCTTCACTTACCTTGCTAAATCTCTCTCTCTCTCTCTCTCTCTCTCTCTCTCTCTCTCGCTCACTCACTTTGTGGAACTTGAGCAAGTATCAGAAACAAAGGAGGCAGTTAAAGTGTAATTTAATAGAATATCAAGGAGTCATTCGCATTAGATGCTGGCAGTTGAGTGAGTACAAGAGAGCGTGAGGGAGGAGGGAAAAAAAGGAAAAAATTAACTGCAATTAGGTTTGATTAAAGCTATCCTTCTCAATAATCAGCGTTTGTGACAGGACAAGGGGCCCTGGTGGCCCTTGGACGGCAGCGAGGCGTTGGGCAATATTAAGGCCAATAAAAGGGATATTAGCATAGCTAATTACAACACGGCTAAAGCGCGAGCAAGGGGCCGCTGTGTATTGTTATGTGCAAAATAATTGGACAAGGCAGTTATCAATTACAGCACTCACTATTTTGGTTTGTCAAAGAGAGAGAGCGAGAGTAAAAAATGAGAGCAGACGTATTTAATTTCACGTCAGAGGCCCTCCCTACACGTCTCTCTCTCTCATTCTCACTCCCACCATCCCAATATCCCTCCCTCTGTCTTCTCCAGACTACTGGAGGCTCTTGCTCCCACTTTTATCTTGGCTGAGAATGACAAGGAGAACAAATCAGTGATAAAATGATCAGTCCGGCCATTGCAGGGTAATTAATACAACTTCCAGAACGAACCCCTCCCTCTCTCTATCCCTTTCTCTTTCTTGCTCTTTCTCTCCATCTGACCAGAGGGGCACAGTCATTATGATGTGATTAGTGACAGCGCTTAGGTGGCAGACAGAGAGAGAGAGAGAGAGAGAGAGAGAGAGAGAGAGAGAGAGAGAGAGAGAGAGAGAGAGAGAGAGACTCTTCACAGAGGAGTGGGTCTTGTCGTTTGAAAGAGAGAGGCAGGCTTCTCAAGACCAAAGTAATTGAAGAGGAAAAAAGGGGGAAAGAAAGAACTTTCAACCACAGCAGCTCTATAGTAAGCCACTCTTATCTTAACCAATACCATTACTGGATCATTTTCCTGCCCTCATTCAAAGAAGAGCACCCGACTTCTCTACACTTCTCCCTCTTTCTCTCGCTCTAATCCCCCTCCATTCACTGAAAGAACAGATATAAAAACAAATAGATTACGGAGGACCCCTGTCATAATTGGTGGTAAGGTTACTCTTCCCAGGCTTCTCTCTCTCTGTCTGTCTGTCTGTCTTTCTGTCTGTCTCTCTCTCTCGCGCTCTCTCTCTCTCTCTCTCTCTCTCTCTCTCTCTCTCTCTCTCTGTCTCTTTCTCATACTTATACTTCTTTTTTATCCTCTT
>CM067510.1:17053520-17118520 GCA_034509495.1 Acestrorhynchus altus
ACACACACACAGTGTGCCTATACATGGAAAGGCTAGGGGGCTGTTGCTGCTTTCATATTGTTGACTGAAATCCAGCGATTCCTAATAAGCAACTATATATTGCAGGTTAACATTGTCACTGTTTTGCTTCAATCACAGTTCAATGCATCTGGTTCAATCAAAGCCCAAGAATGAGGCCTACACTTGCAGAGCTGGGCCACATTCAGCCACTCTAATTGTTTTATATCCTCCCTCTTATTTCCCAGCACTTATATCTTTCACTCAGGAGGGCAGGGACATTATAATACAGTGTAAGTTATTTCAATGCCCTCTTCCATGCTTCTTTTCTTCACATTTCCTTACTGGGCCATAATGGAATACATTTTCTTATTTTCCTTTTGACCCATGTGAATTTACTTCTCTTCGCCTGGCCAAAAAAAGCCAAAAAAAAAAAAGGACGGGAAAAAGGCAGACCACCCCGCACCCCTCACAATCACACACACATAGACTACACTGAAAGGCTACTGAAGCAGATTAGGAATGCCTGCTTGCCCAAAGCATCGCCTGGATAAAGGTTTTGTCTGTAGGGTTTCTGCAAGTCCAGCTTTATAATGCTGGAAACAAAAATAATATTGTTCGCGGCCTTGCAGAAGTGCACGCCCAAGTGCCAGGGAATAGGGTGGCCAGTGGGGGCCAGCCAGTGATACCTTAGCTTGTGCCCTGGAGCAGGTCAGGCTATGACATCACAGCCACAAGCAGGCCTCTGTGCACCCAAGTCAGAGAAGATTTCACCATGGTGGAAAATGCACAGGAGAGAGCTTATCTGGAGCACACACACCGTGACACACACACACACACACACACACACACACAGCACACACACACACACACACACACACTGGCTGGCTGCATATGCTTACCTGTTTGTTTTAAATTTGAGCAATTTAATAAAATTTATTAAATAAATCTTGCTGAATGTGCTGAAAGTGCTACACTTTAGTTTCTCAATGTACTAACTGCGTAATTACATAGTTGTTACATAGTAATAACTGAACTCATTTTAGAAATACCTGAACAGTAAGCAAAGAGAAGTGAATTGCAGCTAAATAATAAGTCCATAGTTTAGAAGGTGCACTACGAGTCCACTCTCCAAATAACTCTCCATAACTGCTTGTAGTTACCGGATAATACAGAACCAGAATTCTGTTAAAGCTAGCTAATAAGCATGTAGTTGTAAATTATTTTATAAAGTTGTAACTGTGAGCCCCTTTTCACCAATTCATTCTTAATATCAGCCTCTACTTGCTTATAATAAGTCTTATTACACCCAAAGGCTTATAATACCATACCTATATTCATTCTGTGACTACAATGCAACCAAGTTGATGTATTAGGTATACAAGCATGTAATAAATGTCTGGACCCAAAAAAATAAATACATGAATAATTAATACTAGTACAGGTTAAATAAGTACATGCACTGTTGTTTATTCCATTTCTAATGTACCTTTTCCAAATTTGATTTTAGTTGTCATAACAGTGCTATGTAATAACTTCATATTTACATAGTAGTTAAATATTAATTCCTGGACTTTTTGTAATAAATTATTGTTATTTATTGATTATTAGCTATTAGTAGCTAAACAATAACCACATACTTTAAATGTTACATATGTAAAAATGTTCATATTTTTTAGTAGTAACTGACCTCATAATTAACCCTTAAGGTCTATGCTATTCTACACCCAAAAGCTGATTAACCCATAAGTGTCATACAGCACAATGCAAAAGAGCTGAATTATTAGTTAGGTGTAGAAGTGTGATAAAGTTTTGAGACAAAGGTTGATTCATGGATTGACAATATGTAGATATGTGTAATTTAGCACATTACCAAATTTAGAGAAGTCAAAAACTAATAAATTGAGTGATGTAGTTTGGGCAATTACTTGACAAGAATTCTAATCAACAAGATTAAAGATTAAACTAAGGGTCCAGTTATCTCTTCAATGACCAAACTAATGTATTAGTTTAAGTTGTTACCAAGCATGACTATTAAAACATACAACTAATACATGAATAATAAACTTGTATATTAAGGTCTTCATTCATTGAGCAATGCGATGAAAACTGGGGTCTGTCAAGTAGAGTGAGTCAGTGAGAGAGATAGGCACAGAGCTAAAGAGAAAGCATCTGAAAGCTCACTAGAGAGTGTGGATCCGGGCTGCTCTGAAGTACAGTCAAGGCCCACACAGAAAGAAATGCAAAAGGAGATGTGTCTTATAACGCTGCCGCCTTGCTGCTGATGGCTCTTCCCCTGTAAAAAACTGACACCACTGCTTTGCCTCATCTGCCTGGGACAACTCCAGCTTTCAAAGAGGGTTATCTGCAAATAATAAGGATGCTCTCAGTTGCTCTGTTGACATGCAAGCATACTTCTCTACAGAACAGAAAAAAAAAACATGACCCCCCTTTTCTTTCCAAGGAGGAAACAGAAAGATGTCAGGTTGATTTTGTAGGGAAGTGGTTGAGGCATGCGAAGAGACAGAGTTGGTCTGGGTAAGCCCTGTCGTACATACACAAATGTGTCTGCGTACACAGGGATAGGATCTTGAGGGGGGCTCAAAGACTAGAGGCAGGTTTTGGAAGCTAAGGTTATTATTAAAGCATAGCCAGCTTGTTTCTGTGGTGTTTCAGTCACCAGAGGCCAGAAACACTGCAGAAAGTAAATGGAGTAGTCAACTTGTACCGCTTGTATAGCAGTGTGTACACACTGTGTACACAAAGTGTGTACAACAGCTTGTAAGTCAGTGTGAAAATATGCAACCCATTCCTCAACATACACCACTATAAATGTGAAGTATGATAGCATCATGTTATGGGACTGATTTTGCTTCCTTGGGGAGTTAATTGTTTTGTTTTTATTGTTGTTTTTTTAATTTATTTATTTTAGAGCACTATCCACTCCATTACAATGGTCATGAAATTAGGAAATAATGCAAATAACAACTGCCAGATTTCTTTAAATGAGAAAGTCTAACCGTAAACAGACATTCTTCTGTAGGTTCCAGCGATACAGTATTACTCTTTTGTCATATGTGTAAACATTGGTGTATATGAGGGGGTTGATATGGGGTACTTGGTTCATGCTTGACTTAAACAGAAATCAAGGAAGATTATCAATAGAGAAGAATTTTTCAGAAGGCTTAATCCAAAACACTAAAGCAAGTTTCCAGATCCAGTCAAATCCTGGATTCTCAAGTGCAATTCAACTACAAGGCAGAATGGAAATGCTTGGAAATTAATTATGAGGGGTAGTTAGATTGGCTTTGGTTTTAGTCATAAGTCTGGCACACTGGTTAGTCCTTTTTGTTTATTTGAAAACAGACTAAATGTTCCACTTGGACAATTACAGAATTTTGTGGGATATAATGGGGGAAAAAGTCCATTAACCCACATCGGAATAGGAAACACTTCAGTTGCAGTGTTCTGCTGCATGCATATATTGAGCAAGCAAGGTTAGTTGAATGTTAGGTGACCATCTACCATCAACCTTATGGACTATCCACGCAAATGATACCAAAACTCTAATACAAAGTTGCCACTTTGGATCTACAGCATTTTGTTACAACAGTGACATGAACTCTTGCTTGTGTTCATATCTGTGGTCAGGCACTCAGCCCTCTTGTACTGATCATCCGAGTTATCTGAGTTTTAATCATACAGGATGAGTCCCACTGATCCTCTGAGAGAAACCAGAGAGAGAGTGAGAGGAGGGGGAAAAAAAGAAGCTAAATCTTGTTACCTATGTACAATGGCAGTGTTCCACCGTGAGCAGGCTCACACGTCCCCGGAGGGAGAGACCCCATTAATTGCTGCTGTAAGTGATCCTTCGCGGGCGATTCAATACGGAGCGTTTATCCCTCCTCTCGCTCTGTCTCAGCACCGGGTCACCATCCTCAACCCATCCAGCGGCATGCGCCGAGTAGCTAAGATAATGAAAATTTCTTCATGTATAAAATCCTTAATCAAAATGCTGCTGGTGTCATCTTCCGCTGGCAGAGCTCGCGACTTAAATTAATATACAACAGAACCTTTGGCTAAAATCTTTTTATGTTCTGCTTGACATGCTATTCTCTGCCCAAAGGGATGGAAGGGATGAGAGAGGAAGAATGGAAGAGAGGTGTGAAAGAAATAAGACATGTCCTCACCTATGGTGCCATGAGCTCTTGGATCATTTAATCACATGAAAGGTAGAAGAAAAAGCCACCTTACTGATAAATCATAACACTAACAATGCATGGGGGGTGCTCTTATAATTGAGCATATTTGAATGACACAAAAAAGCCAATTATTGGGGTGTTTTTTCTGCCGATTTTCATATAATGTATTTGTTGATGTGGATGTTTCTGCACTCATCCCTGGTGGGCAGTAAGAGAACTCTGAGAAACGACAGTTTCAGCAGAAAACATCACAGCTGAATGCAGATATTCTCAAAGATGCACCCTGGCTAATGACCTCAGGGACTGAACATATGATATGGCTTTATATTTCATGCTAATACACACTAGGCCCGATAACCGCACACTCAAATGCTGACAAGCTTGTATCAGAAGTGGAATGGAATCCAGCATTTGATACCCAGGCCCCTCCTATATACCAAATGAAATAACACAGCCCATAGACGCTCTGCTGGAGATACAGGGCCATGGTGATACCTTTGGGAGTGGTGAAGCCTCAATTCCACTTTTAGCCTTTAAACACCGTTCTGTTTCACCGAGCAGGCACTGGCGCTATCTGAATATATATTCACACAGTATTTAGCAGACAGTCACTTCGCTGGTTATCTGCTGGTAAATACAAATTGCCACTCTTTAAAAAAAAACATTGGTGTTTTTCTGTGTTTTGACACATCTCCGATGAGGTTCCAGCATTGGCCTCTATTACTTTTTCTTCAACCACAGAAGAACTCTCAATTTACCCCATGGCATGGTTCCTGCCTTCATTCTCGCTCTCTCGCTCAGTTGAGCCCCATCGCATGCTCAGATTAAACATTCAATTTGCTACCTGATAGCCACAAGGTCCACTACTACCATACAAATGAAAAAGTGTCAAGTCACCTCCTCATCTCCTCCTGTTCTCGCCTGACCCCAGCATGCTGCAGCAGCCCAATATTCCTGTACATTTACTGGGGCAAATTATGACATGTGCCATTTATCTCATGGAAAATGTGCATCTGCACTGAAGACTTTTGAATGAGAGCGCGGAGATACAGTCAGACGCTAATATGCTTCATGAACTATAAAATTTAGTCACAGTGTATGACTGTATTACTGCTGAGGCTTTCAGGCAGACACACACACACACACACACACACACACACACACTGAAAGATAGAGAGAGAGAGAGAGAGAGAGAGAGAGAGAGAGAGAGAGAGAGAGAGAGAGAGCAGAGAGCATGAGAAATGAGCAAGAGAGGAGAGGCAAATTTCTCCTCATGTTAAGCTGGTGTGAGCTCTGCAGCAGATTCAGTGTAGATAGTCATTATTTCTGCATGATGGGGCATGTCGGCCCTGTCGGATTTCCCGCCACCCCCAGCTCCTCACATTAATCTCCTCAGCTGGCTGCACTTGTCGCCGGCACAGCCACTGAAATAAGGGTGCAAATTTATGCCCAAATCCAAACAGCAGACAGATATTTTTCACCTGCCACATTTTTTCTCAATGCTCGCAAATGGCAATATGCTTTCTCTTTTCTGCCACCAAAAAGATTTGTCTTGCACCCCCTTTTCCCCACCTCCTCACCTCCACCCTCTGTCTATTTATTTATTTATACTATTTTTTTCCCCTCTCACCGCACTACCTTTGAGGAAATTAGAATAATGCACTCTCGCAGATGAAGCAGAAAGAAGCAAATCCATGAATGCTTTCATAGCTCCACTGAAAACAATGTTTCGTATGGGAAAAAAAAAAAGAAAGAAGAGGAGGTACAAAAAAAAAAACAAATCCCACTGATTGGAATGTATGGTAAATTATGCTTAAAATAGGTGTAATCCAACGAGCATGAAGTGCTGCTTAAAGAAAAGTGAGTTAGAGGTAGGGAAACCATGCTGGAAACAGTGTTAACATAAGAGGGCAGTACAAACTTGTTTGTCCAGGCCTGGGAGGAGATCTAGATAGGTAATCTAGGCACAAGAGTTTTGAGGGGCTGTAGATATATGAGTGCAGGCCGTGGCCTTGACAGGAGTGTAAAAGGGTGGTGGGTGTGAGGTGAGCGTGATGGCTGACCTGCAGCTGTGCAGCTGTTGTGCTGAGTGATTTATATCTGTACACATCACTCCCTCCGTCAACTACAGCATGACCTAAAGCTCGGAGCCACAGCACAGCACTTATTTCCTATCACAGAGAGAGAGAGAGAGAGAGAGAGAGAGAGAGAGAGAGAGAGAGAGAAAATGAGTGAGTGAGTGATTCTAGTGAACTCAATTGAGCCAATGATAACACTAGTCTATTTATCAGAGCATCAACAAGCAGGTCAAGACTGTGTCAATGACATAGGTGAAAAGGAGTGGAGAGAGAGAAAGAGATAAAAAGAGCAAAAGAGAGAGGTAGACAGAGAGAGAGAGAGTACAGAGAAACGAGTGCAGAAAGCAATAAAATGAGTGGGATCCTCTTTGACCTTTCATGTCCAACCACTAAATTCAGTATGATAACCAAAATGACTAAACACACTGAAACACATTGCTGCTGTCAAATCAACATTTAGTGCTATTTATTATGATGATGATGATGATGATGATGATGATGATGATGATGATGGGATGATGATGATGTTGATGATGATGATGATGTTGATGATGATGATTATTATCATTATTATTGTTATCATCAATAATAATAATAATAACAATAATAATAAGCGTTATTATTATTGTTAGTATTATTCTCAATAATAATATTAATCTATTATTATTATTATTATTATTATTGATAATAATTATCATAAATGTGTTTATTATTGCTACATATTATTACTATTTAGTTGTTGTCATATTATTTGCATTTTATTTTATATATATATATATATATATATATATATATATATATATATATATATATATATATATATATATATATATATATAAACACACACAAAGATGCTGTAACTTCATATGCTATAACTAATACTCAATGACATAACTGAAATAATGCATACCTGCAACAACTAAGAGGCAACATCACAAATAAATAAATAAAACTGACACTTAGGTGTTGTTATTAGTATAAATGTACTAGTCTCTGCATCTGTGTGTGTGTGTGCGTGTGTGTGTGTCTGTGTGTGTTGAGTTAATCGCTGGGCATTGCCCACAGCAACCGGGCGGCACGTGCATCGGCTAATGGCTACTTGCATGGTCGCTTAATGCAATACCCCAGTGACATCACACTCACCGGCACCAGCAATTGGGCAAAGGTCAAACTGCTCCAAAATGAACATGAGGCCAAAGTGGAGCCAGGAAAATGATAGTAATTATCTGTTTATGTATAATAATAGGTATAGTACCAGTAATGGGATAATTTTGTTAATAGAAATAATGGAGCATTAAAATATTATAATTAATTAACTCTTTCAAGTACAAATGCTGGTATGAGACCTGCCTTTCAGTAGTAGTAGTAGTAGTAGTAGTAGTAGAAAACATTAGTATAATGGTTAATATAATTGATTAGTAAATAAATTGAAAATTAAATCAATATATATATATATATATATATATATATATATATATATATATATATATATATATATATATATATATATACTAACTTTTTTTTATTTAATATGGGAAAATCATATTACTTTATTATCCAATCTTAATAAGAATGATCTCATTATTAATCCTGATTTTATTGCATATTTAGCTCCATGTGCAGAGCTAACTGCAGCATGTGTGTATGTGTGTGTGCTGTGTGTCTAAGGCCGTGTCGGTATGATAAACTCTGAATGCTCTCTAATGGAAATGGCACCCGTATGTGCACCGCACTCATGCACTCATCTAGCACACGGCTTTATGGGAGTGGAGCGGCTCCGTATCAATTTAACATTACATTTCCCTCACTCCTACTCTCTCTCTCCTCCTTCTTTCTCTCTTCTCCCTCTCTCCTCTTCTCCTTCCTTCCTTTCTCTCTCTCTCCCTCTCTCTCTCCCTCTCTCTCTCTCTCTTTCCAGTCTCCTGCAGCACTTCTCAATGGCCCTATGACAATAATTGATAGTGATTCTGTGCTGAAAGCCCACGATCCCTGAGCCGGCGGGAGACGCCATTCATCAGGCATGGCCCATAAGGAAAATTTATACAAGGTATGCAGATGTTTAGAGTTTGGTAACTTCTCACAAGAGTAAAATAAAGATTGGCACTCACTACACTCCAGCTGACAGGCTCCAGCCTAATGTTTGTCATAAATTAAAGGATTGGCAATTTCTCAATTGCTCACCCACAGCCACATATGGTTTCAGTTAAAACAAGAAATGTGCATTACATTATCATGCATAATGTAGAACTCCCTCCATTTAATATGCAAATTTTGTAAAATATTACTGAATACCTTCTGTTCTAAATGAATAAATTTGAATGGCAATTAGAATAATCTTGTATAATTAATGAAACTGTCAATTTTGTTCATAAGTAATTTGATTAACATGTTGATAGGACACTTATCAAGTTGGGTAAACTGCTGATTAGGGAAGACAAAAAAAAATCCAAGGAAATTTTTTACCAGCTCTGACAATTTCCCTTGGCATGGAAAACAAAGACGACACTCGCTGGCAAACATCCTGCCATACGGTGAGAGACCAAGGAAAGAAGAAAGAGAGAGAGAGAGAGAGAGAGAGAGAGAGAGAGAGAGAGAGAGAGAGAGAGAGAGAGAGAAAGATGGGAGATGGGGGAAGAGTCTAATCTATGAATCAGAGTTTACAGATGAAACCAGCCTCTCTCTTTTCCTCTCTCTCTCCCCCCTTGCAGGTTTTAAGGAGGGTGTCGCCACCCATTGATCAGTGACACACCACGTCTGTGAGGGTCAACATCAAGGTGAAGCCCCTCGGCTCAAGCAAATTATATAGCTATCACCACACACACACACACACATACGCAAGCACAGGCATTTGCACACACCACACACACTTAGGCCCCTGTCTACCACAACTCCATTAATACCCAAACACACAAGGCTAAAAGGGAATGCCATTGATGTTTGGTTGGGGGGGTAACATTTTATTTTTACAATATAAGAAAACAAGGAAGAAATGGCATGTTTGTTGGGCAAGTGTGTGTGTGTGTGTGTGTGTGTGTGTGTGTGTGTGTGTGTGTGTGTGTGTGTGTGTGTATGTTTGGTGTAATAAGGAGGGGGGCCCTCTCTGACCCCTTTCTCCCCTCGTCTCCAATTTGGACCATTAACGAGCTCCAATCCCTCCCTTTTCCTGTTCCCACTTTTCCAGCCCGCGCAACTCCTACAAATTTTTCCAAACGCAGTCGTTTCATTCCCTCAGAGGCAAAAATCTGTCACGCTAGTCACTCGGATGTCTCCTGCAAAGAAGGCGGGGGGGAAACTTTAGATGTTTAATTCATAGATGCTGTCATCCATGTAAACCCCCCTGATTTCATCATGAATAACTCTTCATCATTTAATTAATTTAATAATGCCTTTCAGAATCTGGAAATGAATGGTGGTGATGGTGTGGTGGTGGAGAGGTCTTCAAGTCATGGTGAATTTATTAGGGCCTAAACTCTTTCAGCAACAGGTACTTGACCCCTACAGGCACCAGCATCGGGAAGATTACTTGAGGAAATGTACTCCTAGTGCTGATTATAAATTATGTGAATATGATCCTTTAATCATTTTAAAAGTGGAATCTAATCTGATAATTCTTGGATTATGTCTGATCTAAGTGACTTATTTGCTCTCATCAATTGTGAATTGGATTTATTACATGCTTTGGAATGAGCAATCCACAAAAAATGCAACTGTCCAAAATATGCATACACATCCTCACTTCTGTGCCAATTACATAATGATTGAACCAATAGAAATGCTCCAAAATGATATGGAATAACATAATTTTAATTTTACCTCCACTGAGAGTTAGGTTGAGAAATTGTTGTATTTTGGAGATATCAATTTGTTTGCTTGAAGCAGCACAGATGAAGCAGCACAGATCCTAGTTAAAATGTCCACATTTCTCATTTCTTAATGGCTAAATTCAGAGGAAATGCAACCTCTTAACCATAACTTAACTTTAATCTTACCTTAATCTATACCTTCACAGTTTGCATTGTGCATGTTTAAATATGTTTTAAAATAGAATGTTGTTATTAGAAATGCTCCAAAATGACATGGAATTTAATTTTTTACAAAACCTTTTACAATATATCCTGCAACATGATCCTCCCACCCCCAAGCTTCCCAGTTTGCATGATGTATGTTCAGAATCTGTTTGCCTTCTCACCCATTCACACACAACATATTTTAATACAATTTCATTTTTGATCTCTAACCAACATTTTTAAATACATTGGGTTATCATGCTTTACAGGATTGTAGGATCCACTCAAAGAGTCATCGCACGACTACTTCCTACTACCCACCCTCCTCATCTCCTTGGGCTAAAAAAAAAAACAACAACTTTTCCATTGATCTTTTCATCCCTCCTCACTCTCTCTCACTCTCACTCTGTCTTTCTCTTCTCATCTCTGGGTGTTGGCAGCTCAACTAAGCAGGCCATGTTTTACTTTCTTATGCTTAATTGCTAATAAGGTTTACTCCGGCAGAGCAGCAGACACTAGATGGGCGCTAAATTGGCCTTATCATCCACTGCCTCAGACTGAGCGGAGCCCTATCTCTCTCTTTCTCTTTCCCTGTCTCTCTTTCTCTCTACCTCTCTTGTCCCGCACTGATGCCTCTAGCTGATTGTCGGACTGTGCATGGCTGGAGCAGATTATTTTTCATGTGTAGCGTTTAGCTCTTCTGACTGGTGGTAAGTGTTGTAATATATAGTGTGTGTGCGACTAGGAGTGAGCTCTTTGATCTACCTCTCAGCAATGCTCTCTCGCTCACTTTTCTGTCTCTCTCTCCTCTCCCTCTCTCTCACTCTCTCTCTCTGATAACACATCTCACATTTAGAAAACCCTCACTAATGTACATTATTACTTCACTACTGTCTCTTCACTAACAGCTTTGTTGGTGAGACGTGACACACACACACAAACAAATACACATATATGCACACATACACACTGCACTAGTATGGGACCTGAGTGAGAACAGGCAAAGAGGAAAAGTAGCATGATAGCATCGTGAGGAGAAATGTGTGTGTGTGTGTGTGTGTGTGTGTGTGTGTGTGTGTGTGTGTGTGTGTGTGTGTGTGTGTGTGTGTGTGTGTGAGTGTACTATCTCTCATGCTAACACGCGTGAATCTCAAGCAATTGCTGGAGAGCAACGATTAACATCTCCGAGCACCACGCAGGACAACAAAATGCCAGCAAAGGCAAATACGCACCACATACACTCAAAAATACACACTCATGCACACTGACCAGTCTCAAATGCCAACACACACCATGTCCAATGCCAGTCTACATGCCAGTCAAGGCAAATAAACACACATACACACGCATACAAACACACTAATACAGGCAAATTGCGCACACAAACACACCAACCAACCAACCAACCAACCTTCCCCATCCATGCATGTTTAATAAAGGCTGATTATCCTGCCTTCGTCTGCCGCATAATTCCTCGCAGCCTCCTTTTCCAAAACACCTTCCACCAGCATTTGCATACTGAGTGACCATGGTAGGAAATATACGACTCAAATATTTCTACTAAACATATTAGTTCAAAAAAATCCAGCTGACTTCAGAGTTTGTCAATATCGGTGGAGGTAATTAAGTGTTTTGAGCGAATGTGTGATGCGGGACTGGGTAATGGCATCTTTTGGAGGCCAGTCACAGATGCGGCGTGTGGAGCCGAGCTGTAATTAGCAAGAAATGCTGTACAGGTTTTCCACTAATTAGCAAATTATGCTGAAAATAGCATCAAGCTAATTAACAGTTATTATGGCATTTTTGAAAGTATGACTTTAATTAGCAAAGTCCTGACGCATGCAATTTCAAACTTGTCCAGGAAAAACACAGGACATGATCAAGAAGCTATGCAGATGATTAAGATGAACTTGGGAGGGTGGGGGGGCTGTTTTGGAGGTAGGCAGTGGGTGTTGGGGGAAGAGAGAGAGAGAGAGAGAGAGAGAGAGAGAGAGAGAGAGAGAGAGAGAGAGAGAGAGAGAGAGAGAGAGAATCTTGGCTGAGAGTGATGTGGCTGAATCTCCATCTAAATGAAGATAAAAAATTAGGCCATGTCTTATGTGTGCTCATATATGTGAGTACATGCATTTTATGTGGGATGATATGTGTGTGTGTGTGTGTGTGCGTATCACTGCCAAAAGGCAGTATGTGTAGCAGCCTGCTGGATGTCAGGTGGCTGTGCTCGCCCTGAGCTCAGCTGCTCAGCACCACTCACTTATTCTCCCCCACTGCACAATAACACACACATCCTTACAGTCCAGCCAAGGAACCACACACACACACACACACACACACACACACACACACACACACACACACACACACACACACACACACACAGCCACGGTAATCACATGCCAAAATCACTCAGCATGCCAAATAACACAACATGTACATGAAAATCTGTTCCATATAATGGAAAAGCTGCACTTTTAATTCATATAATGCCTGCTTTCCTCTTTATTCTTATATATTTCTGTCCAACACCCTAAACTATCTCTTTAAACTAGACTAAATCCACATGGATTCTATTTGTCACCCTTCCATTCTCTCTCCATCTTTCTGCTTCTCCCATGGTTCCTTCAGTGTTCCCTTGTGTCTGGGGTTGCCCACTTTAGCCCTCCCTCTGACCTCTCAGGACATCTGGCTTTAGAAGAGGCTAACACCTTTCCCTGCCTCTCATGTCCTTTTATATTACAGACCACATTTCAGCCTAGTTCAAGTTCATTGGGTCTTTATTCAGGAAGAGCAGAAAGATCTAATTTAGGGCTACCTCTGTTTCTGCTATATAAACTTTCAATTCAAGTCTTTAAAGAACAATGTTCTATATAATCTTAACATAATATAAGGATTCATACAAAATACAGCCCATTAAAAATAAGTTCTTAAAGGTTATTTAGAATATGCAGAACCAAGTCAAATTCAAAGCATTTGACTTCAAATTAAGTTAAACTGGCACTTCTCTTTGGCCTATATAGAAGATGAGTTATTCTTAGACTAATCAAAGTGGAACCCTTTTCAATCCCACAAAGATCAAGAAAGAACCATTGATTTACTTTCTATAAACTCTTGAGGTTCTTCTTAATTCAGGTGTGCATTGTACATCCAAGCATCAAACAATTTTACATTTTGATCAGAATCTGGCAGAAGAAGCACATTAAGATTATATCAAAGCAAACAAGGTTCTAGACATATACTGTGAAGTGGAGGTAGAGGAGTTGTTATTGACAGCAATAGTTGTAATAGCCTATGCATTATAGCTACCATAAGGCCTGGTTTCTGCTCATTGCAGGAGGGATGAGGGTAGAATGAAAGAGGAGGGAGGGGTGCAGAGCCAAGTTGTGACACTGCCACATATGGCCTCCTCCATCACTCTGGCTAATCAAGCAAAGCAGTAGCTAGAGGCGCCTAATTGCCAGGCACCTCAGCCGGCGCTCGGAAAAAGCGATATGGAGAGATGGGAAGAGGGAGAGAGAGGAAGAGAGTGAGGGAGACAAAAGAAGGCCTCCATTGTTTAATCATATGGTCTCCTCATCTAAAGGGGTTGGAGGTCAAATTAGTGAAGAAAGAAAAATAGGGGAGATGTTGACCTGTTTGGGGTGCAAATGTATGAGAAATGAAATATAAGGAAGGAAAACAGAAGTATCTATTTGGATCTTTGAGTCATCATGGTTCTATATCTATATACATAACTATTTGTTTCACAAGAACCATTGAATAACAGGTTTTAAAAGGTGTACTGTGCACCAGGATCAACCAGGTGGTTGTCAAATGAGTCATAATGCCATAAGTCATTATTGACGACTTAGTCAAAACTGTACAACCTTTGCCTTGGTATTCATGTGTATTGATGCCATTGACTTCATTCTAATTGTATTGTAAGTGTACTCAAGAGCAGAAATAAACAGTAACAAGGAAAACTAGGAATATTTAGTAGTAATGGGAAACTAGCATTTATAGCCTTCAGGGATCTATTTGTAGGGAAAAAAGTCAGATCAGTCGACAGAAATGGAGGGAGATTGGTGGGAGAGACAGGCAGAGAAATGGAGAGAAGAAAACAGAGAGAGAGAGAGATTTCCCAGAAATACAGGGAAGGTTCCTGAAAGGACCTACGGAGAGCTTCCTTGTTTTCCCTGACTGAATCCATCACTGGGATTTCAGCTGCACGACTACACGCTCGCACAGGGAGGGAGAGGGCGAGAGATTATTCCTTCGCTCCACTCCACCACTCCTTTATTTCCTTCCCTCATTCTCTCAGCATAAACACTGGCTTGTGACTGTGGGATCGCTTTTGTTCAGTTCTCCCTCTCTTTCTCTCTCTCCCTTCTGCCTAATCGTCCTTTCTTGTTTTCCTAAAAGGCTCATGATCGACAGCCATATCTTGCTGTTTATTATTGCGCAGTAGACTATTGATGCTATCTATCCATGCAGAAACCTAAAGAAAAAAAAAAAAAAATATATATATATATATATATATATATATATATATATATATATATATATATATATATATATATATATATAAACATTTTTCCAAATGTCAAAGCTCGAATATTTTGGGCCGGTTTTATATAAAATGACCTCTTGCTATGCTCCTCTTTATTGTGCTGACGGGCGGTGGGTGATATATGCATGCAGGGGCACAGATAGGGCCGGACTGCGTTGTTTCCAAGATAGTCGGTAGCGAAGGGAAAAGTCAGGACGCACCCTGGCCTTTTCGGAGGAGGAGGGGTGGTATTGGACAGAAAAACAGATAGAGGGAAATCAAATGAGGGCCAGGATGCTTCATGCTAGAGTTGGAGATGGTTCAAGAGTGAGAGAGAGGGGAGAGAGACTGAGAGAGAGAATGACTGCTGTAGTCCATTTTCATATGAATGGCAGTCTTAACATATCTCCACGAAAGGGCAGCTCTCAGAGGTTTGGGCTGAGGTCCAGAGGACCAGAGGACCAGAGCTATCCAATGCAAAGAGAGAGGCATAGACACGCACACTTAACACACACACACACACACACACACACACACACACACACACACACACACACACACACACACACACTTACGTGCTCATGCACAGTGTCCATAATTAAACTAGGCTGCTTCAAAGTCCTGACAACAGCACAGAGGACAGCGGAACACGAGGATAATTTCATTAGTCCAGGGAGTGAACTCTTAATGAGCTGGACGCTTGGGGAGGTGTGTGTGTGTGTGTGTGTGTGTGTGTGTGTGTGTGTGTGTGTGTGTGTGTGTGTGTGTGTGTGCACGCTAAAGACCATCACAATGACATTCTGAACCCATTTTGCAATCCCCATGGCTAACCACAGCAAGCTAGTGCAGCACCAGAACAAGTGGAGCTAGTTTAGCATAAATCTACGCTATATGGACGAAGGGATGTCAGATTATCCCCAACTGCCCAATTCACCACTGCAATTCTAGAGAAGTTCCAGAACTTAAGGCTGGGGGGCTTTACATACGTCATATATTTCTGTACAGACACTAGACAACCTGACAATACATCCAGACCATACATTTGTGTGAGCAGTGGGTCCAACTTAAAGTAGCTGATTGCATGCATTAGAAGGGGTGTCCACAAACAATTGGACACATAGCTTTTGCAGTGCAGAGAAGAGAAAGGTAAAAAAAAAAACGAGTGGAGGAGGGGGAATGATGGAGGGAGAGAGAAAGAGTAAAGGATTGCAAAGCAAAGGAAAAGTCAATAGCAATTGAAATTCGTTGGAGACTTTGTCTTAGCAGCACTTTGAACTGTGTCTCAGGCCTCTGCCTTTCTCTTGCGCACTCTTTCTCTCTCGCTCTTTCACTGTTTTTGAGTCTGAAATCATTTGACTGATCATTGGAAACAACAACAGTTGCTTGTTTGTGTTACACTTGTGCTGTTTTCTTTTTTCTTTTTTTCGTCAATTAGAGTCATTTAACATTTCCTCTCATTGACTTTAGCGGAACCACACACACTCGCACAAGTGGAAGCGTTCCCGTTTTATGGGGGTAAATGTGTGCACCCTTTTATTTATTTATTTCTCTTTCAGAAAGTCATTAATGCAAAGCTTAATGCTTCTTTCACTTTATTTTGCGCTCTCTCTTTCCTCACCGGGGGGAATTTGCATACTTAATTGATCAATATGCTCCCTGCTCTTTTTGCACATCTGCCAGAGTGGTCCCAACCGCTTCCACCTCTCATCGCTCAAACTGACAGCTCTCTCAGGCTCACAAACACTCTCTCTCTCTCTCTCTCTCTCTCTCTGTCTCTCCGCACCTCCCTTTCCTCCTCTACTTCAAGCTCAGTCACTCATTTTCTAAGACTTATTGGCCCCTTTTTTGGATTCCCAACAATAGTCTTCCAATTCGCCAGGATTGGGATCTCAAAACAATCCTCAGGAACCACTGTCATGGGCCTTTCACAACTTGCATTGCTAAGATCACCCACAATATCATGTGCTCAGTGACATGATGAATGCGTCTAAATGACAGACGACTCTAGCCTCACTCTAGAGTCTTGAGTAAGGCTTAGGGAGCATGAGCGCTGGCTGAAGGGCCTACTGGCGGAGGCAAAGAAGGTGTGTGTGTTATGTGTGCGTGTGTGTTATTTTCTGCACGGCTGCCCGCTCCAGTGTCGGCCTGCAACATGTGCATCATTGTCTCCCATTCAGCATCTGTCATTGTGACTGCATCTGGACAGCAGAGGCTGCAGTGTGAGCGCTTATCAGCCCAGTGTCAGAGACACACACACACACACACACACACACACACACACACACACACACACAAACACACACAAACACACACTCCCTTTACTGTCCCTCCCTATTCCCACCTTCTACCACCATTACAGCTATACTCTTCACTTATATCTGCTGCTTTCTGTTCTTCTGAAACCTTCATTTCCAGCCTTGGTTGTACACACTAAAGATTCCACACACTAAAGGTTCCTAGGTGGTTATCAGCTTGGACAAGTACTTCTTGAAAAAATCTTTAATTGATATGGTCCCATTAGGTTATGTAGAGGTTCCTCAAGATTCAAAATGGGTCCTCAGAATCATTGTACAGGGAAAAAAATCCTTAAAGATCTAATCATTGAAGGATTTTTTTGCAGCATTCATTCTCAAATTGGTGTGGAGGGACCCCTAGATAATCCAGATATAACCCACCTCAGAACTTCTGGAGGTCCCAGAAGATCCAGTTGGGAATTATTGTTACTTGGAAAAATCTATTAATTAATATGGATCTATCATATTATGTACAGGTCCTTCACATTTTCAAAAGGTTCTTCAAATTTGCACATTTCATTAACTCTATCAATGATTCCTTGAAAAGCCATCCATTAAATAATTGTTTGCAGCGATGGTTCTATCACCAGACAGTCCAAATACAACCCACTTCAAACCACCTCACAACCATAAGATCAGATTGGAGAACCATTTGTTCTCCATATGCTTCTTGGAGAAAAAACTTTGGCATGGATCATTTTAATATGGAATTATTCATTGAAAATTATTTGTAGCAGAGGTTCTCAGACTGGTCTTCAGAGGCCATCAGACCATTCAGATATGACCCAGCTCACAACCAGGCAGTCTGGAGTTCCCATAGAGCAGCTTAGAAAACCACTATTTTTGCTGAATCAAAAAAAGCATGACTTCAAAGAAGGCTTTTTGGCACTCTTACGTTTAAGAATGTAGTTAAATAGTTGACTTGTGTGTGTTGGAGCAGGAAAAAAAATAAAAATATGCAGAGCAGGTGTATTAGTAATGAATGGGCTGACTGTTACTGAACTGTTTATTCTGTAATGATTGGTAACTGAGAAAAAACAAGAGGGTTTGTTGGAGGGGAAAAAGTGCAAAAAAATCTCATCTGTTATCCCCGGCAAACTTTGTCACGTTTCTTACTTTTTGATTGATGCTTCAGCCATGACTGTCATTACTTCAATTAATTTTCTCCCACAGGCACAGTGCAAAGAAGCCCTTATGAGACTCTAAAAATAGGAGGCCATGATTTCGACGAGAAAAACGACGCAGACGCTCACTCCCGTTCTCATCTCCATGAAGGAAAACTTTAATTTGATCAGAATTCCTCAAGAGGAGTGTTAAATTAATTTGAACAGGGTTGGAGGGGAAGAATGGATGCACAGTGACTTTGAGAAAAGAGAAATAAAATAAGATTATATGAAAAAGGGATGAGTGCTGACTGCACACTTTTCCAGCAACAGAGGGAACCTCTAAACAGCTCTTTTATACCAACTCCCGGCTAAATAAATGCCAATATTCACCTTGAGATTATGATCATGAAGGTAGTCTCTGGGGATGCCAGAGAGATAGAGTTTTCTCATCTGCCTGCTACACAATGTCAGGAGAGAGAGAGAGAAAGAGAGGGGGGGGTTGACCAAGGAGTGGAGAAATACAGCTCTCCTCAATGACTCTCCCCGTTCTGAGTGAGCAGTCTTTCTGTGAAGTGTCAGGGATAAAAACCACAAGCTGCAAATAACAGAGCAATGACTTCAGTTGAGAAAGAGAGACAGAGGCAGAGAGAAAGAGAGAGAGAGAGAGAGAGAGAGAGAGAGAGAGAGAGAGAGAGAGAGAGAGAGAGAGAGAGAGAGAGAGAGGGAGTGAAGGAGACGCACTTGGCTGGTTTTAATTTGAGTTGGAAAAATACAACCTGTTTCCTCCCATCCTCTGAATCATCTCTGCATTGATCCAGAGCAAATCTGACAAGTCTTCAGTTCTAAACACTCATAAACCACCCCCACCCCACCCCCTCAAGACCCAGCCATGGCCAGAAAGACCTTGTTATGAAACAAGAGCTGGCGAGACAGGTGACCTACAAAGATCTTGTCCATCTTCTGAGCAAACTTGGTACTAAAAAGGAATGTCATGCTTGCCACAATTAAAGTGGCAAAGGTTCTTTGGAAAGATACCATAGAACAACTACATTTGACTTTTGACAAATAAAGAAACATATGGAGGTTTATTACAGAATGATGAACTGCAGAAAGAAGAGAACAAAACAGAACAGAAGAGGAGACAAAAAAGAAGAGAAGTTCTTTGGGAAACCAAATGGTGTTCTTCTACTCCATTGATACAAGAAATCTTGCGTGGCATCTTTGTTTGTATCCAGCCAGTCCTTAAACTCTGTGTGTTTTGTGTTCCCCTTTCCACACAGTAGCATCAGGCTGAGAGACTGATTTCAGATTGGGATATAATTGTACACTCTGGATGGCATGCTGCGAGAACCTTTGTGTTGGAGGCATCACAGTGATCTATCCTCATTATTGTGTAAATAGGTTTTGGCAGGGCTCAGTAAATAAAACAGAGACTGACGGCAGGACTGGATGGGATGTGTGTGTGTGTCTGTTGGTGGGTGGGGGGGGGGGTAGCGGGTGAATAGGGGGGAATTTGCCTTCCTACCAATTAGACTAGCCCTAGGCTGTGCTTTTAACAGCAGATAAATCCAGCAAATCGCTAAAGTGATCCTGTCACAGGCTCTAAATATGAAAAAACAACTGTGAAGGCGGGAATAGGGATGGGAGGAGGGAGGAAGAGAAGAGAAGAGAAGAGAAGAGAAGAGAAGAGAAGAGAAGAGAAGAGAAGAGAAGAGAAGAGAAGAGAAGAGAAGAGAAGAGAAGAGAGTGTTATGGGGTGGTTTTAATGAGTTGGGGTGGGTTTCCATGTGATAGCTGCACCTCACAGCTGGGGACTGTTGATTGACAGGTCAGATCAGGTTCCTCAGCCAGTGGGGCCAGATGGAAAAAGCAGGAATCTGTTTAATATGCAGCTTTTCCCCCTTTTCTCCCTCCTGCTTCTCTGCTTTGCAGCAAACACAAATTCCCAAATTGCCTCACCTTCTACCTGTAAAATTATTTTCCATAATAAATGCAAAATATGCTCCTTGTTTGCCAGGAAGTCAAGCTTTTTTTATCCTAGTGCCCCTGGAAGCAATTTATTTAAAGAGCGGGTGAAAAAGAAGAAGCATCTTTTGTTATAGCAGAACAAAAGTGTTAATTTTTAGCAAAGACAAAGCTCAATATCAATACAAAGAGTGCGAGAGGAGGGCTGCTATGGAATAACCGTACATCCATGAGGGCTTCATCCAAAAGTGTAGGCCAAAAAAGTAAGGGGTGGAAATATGCTTTCCACAAGTCATCTGGGAAAGTGAATTCCAACCAGGTTCTTTTTTGGACTGAACTAGGTGTCTATTACAGATTGAAATAGGCCACTGTAGCCATGAGCATTGCGACTGTGGACTGGTGGGAAAGGCTTTGTGCCTTTGTTTGGGCCTCTAACACAGATTCCCCATTTTTCTTCATACATGCTTCCTGTCCTGTGTGTGTGGTGGATGATGTTTTCACAGCCAGTGTTGTTTGCTTGTTTTAGCATTGATCTCATCCTTCCTTGACATGTGTATGTGTGTATGAAAATGAGCATGTGGGTGTGAAATAAAAGAGAGAGAGAGAGAGAGAGAGAGAGAGAGTGAGAGTGAGAGAGAGAGAGCGAGAGAGAGAGAGAGAGAGAGAGAGAGAGAGAGCAAAAGAGAGCGAGAGAGAGAAATGGGGTCATGGCTAACCCTCGAAAGCAGAAGGATCCGAACAAAAACTATGTCTTCTCATTGGCCACAACCCCAGAATCAAAATTGTCCAAGAGATCAAAGATGCCAGAACCAAAATTATCTATGATGATCAGAGAAGAAACAGCAACTCAGTCTGGACTGTCACTGTTGTGCTCAGAATGGGTTGATCATTAATGCACTCACAATACAATACACAGTATTTCATCCCTGTCCATAAAAGACTAGTCTTTATGTTTATTTTTCAGAAAATCTTTTTATACCATTTGAACCCAGCTGGTGGTTGTTATACTATGTGAACATTTCAGGATGAATAGGCCAAAGGACATAGTTCAAAATGACCTGGAAAAAATATTTTTTAAATATCTTACATATAAAAATCACACTTTTGCCTTCTCCTGGCAAGTTAGCATTTTGGAAATGTGCAATTTACAATGTACAATGTTTTTTGACAGTGACAGTTTGCTATATTCTAATGTATAAGCACTTAAGCGCTGGTGGATTCACTTTAAAACAATCATTGTCTGAAAGACTGCACTCCATAATCTACACTACTTTTCAGAGCTTACAAGGGTGCACAAAGGGTTATCAAGAGAGACAGGCTTTTGTGACCATCCTACTATGTTTTCCTGATGAAGGGACCAATAGACATTAATATACATTGAAAGATAAGAACATTCTCATCCTATCCTGTGCAGTTGGCATATCCACATTTTCAAGACACTTGCTTATTTATTGACAGTGACAATTCACTATACACTAAACTGACTGCAGCACAAACAAGAAATGACCTAAACATCTTCATTTGAGATTTCAGAAACTACTCAATGCCTCACATGGCTGAATTGCCAGTTTTTAATTGGCCCCAAACTGCTTGAAACACTTGCTCGAGTTTGGCACAACATAGGACTGTGTTGTGCAGTGGGCCTTAACTTGGCATTGTTAATATTCATGCACTGTCAATGTTACTGCACCCTTATAAACTCTTCTTAACTACAATTACTCATATGCTAAAGCAGAGGTTTTGAAAAGCAGTGTAGATTATGGACTGCAGCCTTAACATTGGAAATTCATTTCAGAGACTGAATGTGCTTTGAATTGACCTCACCTTCAACTTCATTTGGATATAATCACTACTTTACTCACTATAGGCAGATCAAACTGACTTCAATGCTTTTCAGGCCTACCAGCACCTTTAGTATGTTGCAGTAGTATAGTGTAGTGGCATCACCTCTTCAAATACTGGACACCCATACCAGATTTGTGGGATGTTACGAGTAATCTGGATATATGCACTGTGTTGAGTTGAGCATTTCAGTGGTTGAACCTGACCATGCTTTCTACCCTGGGCCTTTCTACCAATGAATCCTCCTCCATCACAACACCGGAATAAATGCAAATCCATGGCACAAATCAAACTGCTAAATAATGTGGCCGGGACAAAAAATTTGCCCTTATAATGCTTAAAGACAGTTCCCAGTGGGAGCCACTGAGAGGGAGAGAGCATGGGAAAGCGAGAGAGATTCAGAGTCAGATCATTCTTTATCATGACAGATCTCCTTTGCACACTAATTTTCTTGTTAAAGAAGAGAGAACGGGGTAAAATCTGGCAAAACCCCCTTGTGCTTTTTCCTCTTCGCTTGCCCCCCTTCAGCTGAAAGGTATGGAGCTTCTCCCCCTCACAGCCACATTAACCTGCAGAAACAGCTACATTAACGCAGATTAGCATCTATCTGGGTCACTGCTCACAGTTGTTTACTATACTATCTCCGACACATCCACCATAGATCACTGCACAGGCCTTGTGAAAGCACTTTGCTAAGAATACACAACCAACACCGTGTTTGCAGTATTGATCAAACCTGGCACTGGTGTGCAGCAGTTGGAGGGGTACTGGTGGTCTGCTATGGTGTACTGAAGGTGCTGGTATGTCAGAACATATCCTTCCTCTGCCTATAGTGGGCATAGCAGTGATCATGACCACCTGTGTGCTGGTGGGTCACTTTAAACCATGATCAGCATGTCTGAGACCTGACATAATAGGGTGTAATTTCTCTGTGCTCAGACTCACTTCTCAGACATTTCTTATTGAATCTGCTGCTTCTGATAAAGGTGAGAAGAGTTTATGAAAGTGTACAAATGACTAGAGAAACAAAAAGAGGAAAAAGAAGACATGAGAGTTCAACTCATAGATATAAGGATTCTTCAAATGGGTGTCTCGGTCCAGTGAACCACGTTTGCAATAGACATGTGTGATCCTGAAAACCTTTTAAATACATACAGAACTTTACAGAAAGTGTAAGTAAAAGAGAGAGTAAAAACAAGAGGAAAGCATGAAGGTAAGAGATGAAGAGTGAGAAACAGACAGAAAGAGGAGAGAGAGAGAGAGAGAGAGAGAGAGAGAGAGAGAGAGAGAGAGAGAGAGGAGAGAGAGAGAGAGAGAGAGAGAGACTAGAAAGAAAAAGTGAGAGAAAATGAGAAACATATTGAGGTATAGAGGGTATGAGAGAGAAAGAAAGGATGGGATCAGGAGGAGAGAAATACTAGAGATAATTGAGAACAGTGAGAGATGGAGAAACAAAAAAGAGAAGCAAGAGAAATAAAGAGAGGGACAGAGAGAGTGGAGGAGAAAAGGGGAGAAAATTGAGAAGAGAAAGAAAAGAGAAACAGAGTTAGAGTGAAAGTTAAAGTGAGATTGTGAGTTGAAGGTGAGAGAGGGAGAACATGAGAAGATGAGAGATACAGAAAGAGAGAGCGTGAGAGAGAGAGCTGTCCACTCTCTTGACAGATGTGCTTCAAAAAGGAGGGGTTACACAGAAACTGGTAACGTAAAAAAGGAGGAAAAGGATCCAGCATGACTATCCAGCCTCTAATAGACGAGAGAAGAGGAGACGAGGTGAGGAGGAGTGAGGAAGAAGGGGGAAAAGGCAAAGAAACGACCTGCTCATTTTCTTCCGGCAGAGGAGAGTCGCCCAGCGGGGAAGTTAGGCGAGAAAGCTGCAGCGTACGACACTCCATGCCAAGATGATGAAAGTTGTCAGAGTTCAAATTTACCCATACTCCCTCACTTATGACATGATTGATTTTCCTTCAGACTTCTCAAACACACGATTGTCTTCCTCCCTCTCGCGCTCACTCACACAGACCGAGTTAATGTACACCGCCCTCTTTCTCTCTTTCGTTCTCTCTCGCTGTCTCTGAGTCTGAGGCTGGGCGTGGGAGGATCGTAGCAGGCTGACTGTGGGGGATGAATTTGAAAGCACAATTTTCATTCGTCAATCACCCCACCAAATGAAACAACTTAAGCTCCACTCAAAAGGCCTGCAGTGTGGGTCAATCTATGATGAGTGCTGACTTCTGTCATTCACTAGATTGGGAGAGATATGATGGGATAATTTGGAGCCATTGCAAGCAAAACAAAATCTGTTTATAAATACATATACAGTCACTATGATAGACAAATTCCCTTTAACACTCTGTTAAGTAACGTACAGAGGAGATAGAAACATTCTAGCCTGTGCTGCGATGGGGTGAAATTTATAATGCCAGATCACCTGGCACTTGACAGCCCAACGTCATATCATTGATTAGGTCCTGCAACCAGTGGTCCAACCTTTCTGAACACACCCACCACTATTCAACTGACAATGCCTGGCCCCATACTGCCGCGACCTCAAAGGGTTTGCCTTAAAGACATAGAAACTATGTCATGACCAGACCTATGGCCATCGCCAGACCTCTTCTCTGATTGAAAACCTGTGAGATGCTATTGTAGGTCAATATCATCACTCCATCCCTACCACAAAATCTACAGGAACCAAGAGAAAATATAAAGTTGCATAGGCTGGATTATCACAAGACCACCATTAAGAAGCTCTACAACTCGTTTTTTAATAATTTATTGCTCCTGGTAACTTTTCTTTTCCTTCATTTATTCATCATTTCTATATTTTGATTCCTTCTTTTTCCAATTCAGATTTCTAAGATTTTTTTTTTGCTGTTTTTGATGGTTTCCCTATGAGTAGGCATCATCAAAAATGTTTAATCATAAAATCACAGGGTCGAATATATAGTGCCTTCTCTTAATGACTGGAGTGACATGTACTAATAAATGATACAGTTTCTTTCATAATGTGAAATTCACTTTATCATGTAGGTGCTTCAGAGCACGAGCAATTACAGTTTACTTAATTATTAATGCAGAATAAATAAGACAGAAAGAAAAAAAACATGTTAAAAATCTTTTGGTTCCAGTCAAACTCCCTGAAACATTAATGGCACTGGCCAGAGTGCTATAAAAACAGATAGGCAGCCACAGTGAATTATAAATTGTTATTGATTTTTTTCTCTTCCTTGGCGATAAGGCTCTCAGGTAACGTGATAAGCTGCTACATGTAAAGTGCACTTTCCTGGTAGAGGCAACTATCAGCCATCAAATATATATGAGACGGCTGAATGTATGACCAATCTCATTTTGCAAACAAGAGAGAAGAGGACAGGGACTGTGTGTGTGTGTGTGTGTGTGTGTGTGTGTGTGTGTGTGTGTGTGTGTGTGTGCATGCATGTATGTGTGTGTGTGTGTGTGTGTGTGTGTGTATGGATGTAATTGTGAGTTTATAGAGAGCAGAGGGATCCTGCCGTGCTGTGGTTTGATATGTTGCCTTGTTAGCATGGCTAAGAGGGGCATAAATATTTCTTTATTATTTGCCGGGGCCTTCTTGTCAGCCCTTAATAGACAGGCCACATGGAGTTAAAGCCACATTAGCTGCAGCCAGGCCCTACAATCATTCACAAAATAAAGAAAGAAGCTGATAACAAGAGCCTAGTGTGGGAAATGGCATATACCATGTGTGTGCATTGATTGGTGGGGTGGGAGGGGCATGGAAGTCCAATTGCTCAGATATACCTGTTTTAGGACACAGGCTTTGTGTGTGTGTGTGTGTGTGTGTGTGTGTGTGTGTGTGTGTGTGTGTGTGTGTGTGTGTGTGTGTGTAGAGAGAGAGAGAGAGAAAGAAAGAGAGATAAATGTAATGTTAGTGTTTGTATGCACAATATTACATTAAAATAGGCCACTACTCCAGCCCAATGTTCATCACTTGTGCTTGGAAACCACTAGTCCTCTTTTTTTCCCCAGGCAGCCTCAGACAAAGTGGACAATTACTATTGGCATTTTACATGTAAATATTTAACACTTCACAGCTAGTTTGGCCCTAAATGGCCATTAGGTACAGCTCCAGCCCCTTTGGATGGGCTCTCGGCGGACCCTTGCTGCATGCTGCACCACGGCTTTATTGGATTACAGTTAACACAAATCTCTGCCTAACACAGTACACGACGAAAGACCCAATTTGAGTGTGTGTGTGTGTTTGGGGGCAAAGAGAGAGTGACAGGGTAATGGCTCCAGTGGCAATGAAGCTGCTGTTAAGAGGTGGGGTCTGTGTGGTGAAGGGCTTTGTCAGGTTAATTGATAGGCCTGGCCTGCACTTCATTAGAGAGACACATCAGGCTTAGCCACAGACACAAGAGAGACCTGCTTACAGTGATATGTTAATCTGACCAGTCCAACGCAACCGCTCTTAATTAATCTGTACTACTAGTCACTAGCAGTAACACACACACACACACACACACACACACACACACACACACACACACACATACACACACACACACACACACAGTATATGTCTAAATGTTTATGGACAGCCTTATTAGCTACTTTATGTAGTTAAATAAATAAATAAATAAATATATATATATATATATATATATATATATATATATAGGCTGCAGTAGTAAGTATAGGATGATTTAAAGATACCTGGAAAGGTCTGGGCAGTTTTTACAGTCTCCCCTTTCCCTGTGCAGATGGAGCTACCAGTGCTGGTATGTCTGGAACTCCCTGCCTCTGCCCAGACCCTGGCGCCATGTATATTTAATAAGGCTGAAAGTTAGCAAGGCCAGCGCTCTGATCAGAATCCTAACACACAGTTTGAACAGGACTGTCTTTTCAGGCTTTCTACCTGAGCCTCATACACCTAACTGACACTGTGCTAGCTCTCAGCACACAAACACACACATACTCCCACACAGTATACACACACACACACACACAGACAAGTATATATATAGTGAGGAAATCCTGTAATTGCTTCTAATATCAGTGGTATACAATGTTATTCTTTATCATGATATCAGTGAATCTGTTGATTATTTTGAGAATTGTTTGAGACATGCTTATGCTTAGCGGATCTTTGTGCCTGGTGCTCTACTTCAAAGAATGGTACTTTCATAGGCAAGGGAAAATCTTTTTACATGGTTCTTGAGAAGAATAATATTGAGTACCCAAAGGTGCTGAATGATTGAATTAGTCATAATACATCGCAAATATTATATGCATGGTTTCAAGACCCAAAGGTGGCACCTCTATGGCATTGCTCATCATAGCGGTAGACCAGTTTGTAGTACATTTTATTTTAAGCACGTAACCACTGATGATTCACTAACAAGGCAGGTTTTCCTCAAAATACCCATTATAATCAATAGCGAGCTGAGCGGAGAGGCTGTATGGAGTCCCAGAGTGTTGTGGAAAAGCAGAAGCAGTTCATTTTCACTAAGCACAATTAGCAGACAGAAACACTATTGATGGGCCCACTGCCTGTTTGTTCAACAGCTTTGTATGTGTCAGACGTGCCTGGCTGAGAAGAACACTAACAACAGGGAACTGAGGCTTTCTCCAGAGGGGACTGCCTCCCCCGAGCACGCACACACAGACACAGACACACACACACAGACACACACACACACACACACACACACACACACACACACACACACAAACACACACACACACACACACACACACACACACACACACACACACACACACACACACACACACACACCTCTAGGGGCTTTACTGAGTTCTGTCCACCTCACAACACCTAAACAGGAGGGGAGGGAATAAAAGAGGAAGAAAGATGAGCTATTCCATTCCACTGATCCATGTTTCAAAAGATGGAGAAATATCATTCAACCTTACAAATGACCACAGGTGTTGCCCTGTTGCGCTGCAGCGGATTGTATTTTTACTTATACGCTTCCTCCCTGCCTGCCTCACTGAAGAGATGAATGAATGAAGACAGAAAGAGAATCTGTTTTGGAAAGTGTCACGTCAAGCGGAGAAATCACTGAAAGCAGATCTCTCTCTCTCTCTCTCTCTCTTGCTCTCTCTCTCTCTCTATTTCTCTCTATTTCTTCTTGCTCTCTCTCTTTCTCATCTTTTATAATCTGTCTGTCTGCCTATCTGTATGTCTGCTTGCCTGTCTGTCTATGTATCTAAGGTTTATTTTTCTTTCATCTGTGTTTACTTTCTTTTCTTTCTTTCCATCTCATCTTTTTCCAACCATCTCTTTCTTGTTCCTAAATTTTCTTCTTCTCTTTCTTCTTTCTTTTCTTTCTTCTTTCTTCTTTCTTTCTTTCTTTCTTTTTCACTGTAGCTCTTCCTCTGTCTCACCATCTCTCAGAAACAAGCAGAAACAAGCAAAACGAAAATGTGGATGAAGACAGAAGTATTGAGCTTCTCTGAGAGCATATTGAGTAGGGTTCACTGACTGTATGCTCACACACAGCACAGCAAGGCCTGTGAAGGGTCACTCGGGCTGAATCACACGCTGAGTTAGCACTGGGTGATGACTGAGACCGGTGCAGTTCTTATTGTTTCCAGCCTCAGCCTCTCAGAAGACATGGACATATGTCAGTGGTATCAACCAACAAGCCCTCATCTCATCTCCTCTCCCGCCTAACTCTTTAAAACCTATATCTGTTACACACAAAACCAGTTATTTCCTACCAAACCAGCCCCCCACACCACACAGATTTTCAAGTCTTGCACCACCCCCAAAGATCTAGACTCTCTCTCTCATTCTCTGTAGTGACCTCTGCACTCTGGAAACAATTACTGTAGAAAAGTCTGTCAATACTACATTATTTTTACAAGAAATCAATACGCTTCACAAAGTTAATGGAGGATTCAGCGCTAGCACAGACACTTACTATCTCTCTCTCTCCCTCTCTCTCTCCCTCTCTCTCTCTCTCTCCTCTCTCTCTCTCTCTCTCTCTCTCTCTGTCAGGTTCACAGAGAGGGCAGCCGGGCACAGATGACAGATCTGCTGACGTTTATAGACAGTCAGGCGAGGAACGGAAGACAGAGGGAGCGCTGGATGGAGGGACGGAGGGAGCAAAGCGAGAAGGAGGGAGGAGGAGGAGGTGGACAAGAGGAGTGGCTGAAGGCAGGCGCGGGAAACGGGTCAGACGCGCGAGGCAGGCCAGCTCTAACGTTGAGCCAGAGCAAGTCAGCCGCTACCAGTGTCCATCGCTAATGAACAACTAACTCGCCCAGAGAGAGAGAGAGAGAGACAGGCAGAGAGAGAGAGAGAGAGAGAGAGAGAGAGAATGAGAGAAAACGCCTACAAACAGGATTAGAGAGGGGCTGCCAGTGCATTGCTTTCAACACAGTTTATTCTCTCTTCTAGTTTTCTCTCTCTAGCCATCCTTATTTCTCGCTGGTCCAAAGATGGACAGAACTTATATTGCCAAACACAGAAACAACAACACAAATCTTCACTCCTTCATCGTTATCCATCATTATCTATCTATCTATCTATCTATCTATCTATCTATCTATCTATCTATCTATCTATCTATCTATCTATATATCTATATCTATATATATATATATATATATATATATATATATATATATATATATATATATATATATATATATATATATAAATAGTTAACAACATATGCCATACTGTATAAATCTTTTTAACGTAGCCAATTTTACTTAAAATACACCGATTCACTGCTGCAAAATAGTCCTGTGAGCACTTTCTATCAGCGCTCCCCAGATGGCTTGCATGCTGTGCCAAAATGCCTCTTGTCAAGAGCCTCATGAACTATGAGATCATATGGTGACAAGAGATATATCTTATATCAATTTGGTTTAGGACCCCAACATTGTTCATCTAATTCATCATAGGCAAATATCACTGTCAGAGTGAGTGGAGAGGAAATAGCTCTTGTGTTTTGGATAGAAAAGACATGCTTGGCTCTTGAAAAGAGCTCTCAAAGGGGCTGCTGGCCATGTGCAAATTACTCTAAATAATCACTTCTTACGTCAGATAAGAGCAGATAAATAATGATGATAAAAACAATCCTTTCCAAAGAACTAATCCTGGTTTGTTTTCTAATTGATGCCCATTATCAGGTTTTTCTAGCAGCTTTATAGTAATAAATGGAAACTAAACTGTTTCATCTTTGGTAGCTGAGACTCAACCAGAGATAGCACACTTAAAGCAAGCTGGAACTAAGCTTTTTCCGAAGTGGGGTGATTTATTTTGCTGGCATTTCCCTTTTCCTGCGCTGCGTGTGTGTGTGTGTGTGTGTGTGTGTGTGTGTGTGTGTGTGTGTGTGTGTGTGTGTGTGTGTGTGTGTGTGTGTGTGTGTGTGTGTGAAAAGGATTAGTCCCCATTTTACCCCAACCACTCAATCCAACACCACATTCTACTATTAGAGTGCCATCACAAGACATTGGTGTGTGTTGGTGTGCATGAGAGAGTACATACATATGTGTGTGTATTTGAGAGTAGCATGTGTAAAATGGGGTCACTAATGTAAGCCACATGTAGGAGTACTGCTGATGGCTTTAACTGGTAGAGCAGCTGTGCTCTCATTGGCTGCAATGAGATGGGAAACACTGGGAAAAGAAATAAGTGAAGAAAGAAAAACAAACAGTTTCATGTTGACAGATGCCAAAGAAAGGCCTCGATCCAAAGTTCCAGCACTTCCACAGGCATCACAGAGAAAAGAAACAGCCTGGCCAAGAACTTCAAATTCATAACTCCCAAATAGCAATTTTACAGAAAGGAAAAGTAAGGAAAAGATAAAGTTTGAAATCCAAGTCAGTGTGAAGCATTTCTTTCAATCCAATCATCTTGAAATTATGAGACATTGTGAGAAATAACTTTCAGATTAACATTAACAAAAACAGGACAATATTTTACCGCAACGATATAAACATATATAGTATAATGATATAAAAGTCACATTTACATGATGCTGATAAGCCTGATTTTAATACATTAAAATGTGAGAGATTTTATGGTTTTATGTACCTTTTTTGGCATTTTGGGTTTTTGGATTTTTTTTTTTTGTGATATTGAAGGTCCCAATTAATCACTCAAATTACTACTTTGTCAATGCGTGATATGGCACTTCCTGAATATTTAATAGTGGCCACTTTATACTGGTCCATTCATCATCAAATTTGGACTCCAAATGATAACAATGTTACAAAATAACAAAGATACAAAATGTATATGCAACAGCAATTATTTTTACCTAGTATGAAGACAATTAAAGCCTTCAGTCCAGCTTCTGAAGTCCTAACCATTTGGAGAACTTGTCTACTACAGTAGTATCTACCTTGATATTGTAAGAAATCCAAATTGGATAATTCCCGACTTCTAGATGCACATTATGTCAAAAGTGATAAAAAATGTCTCCATTTGAATCTGTGAATCTGTCAGTTACTCTTTATATCATCCTAAAATTTCATGATGAATGGACAAATAGAAAATGACATCTATTGAAAGTTTAGAAGGTTTTGCCTTCTCCTGTATTTTGTGAGAGCAACGCTATATATATAGTATATTGTTCTGTTGTATTGCCTCTGTTCTGCATCAACAATAACACATTTCCCCCACTGTGCTCCCAGCTGATTCCCCGGCACTGAACTGCGCTTATGAATTATCTGACACTTTTCCCAGCCTCCTCTGACAACCATGCTCCGCGTGGAAATTCCAAGGCACCTCTGCTGACAAGCAGAAATATCAATATTTGAATAAATTGTAAATTTTGAAACTCTCTCACTCTATCACTCATTCACTCACCCACTCTCTCTCTTTCTCTCTGTGAATTTCAGGCTTTCTTTCTCCTTCTCTCGCTCTCATCCAGTGGAGCGGGGTGAAGTTGTTTTCCTTTTTATCAGGTCTTATCCCCAGGAGCCCTAAAGGAAGAACTCAGAATGCAGCATTTTCATCATGAGAGACCTGCTCTGAGTGACATCTGAAACAGGCATCAGAGTCGACCTGATGAAGTTTACTTCCTTCAAACTACAAAACGCCAGCTTTGGAATTTTTTTTCCTCCCTCTGCTTCTTCCGTTCAAGGAACGTTCAGGGGAAAAAAGGGAAAAAAACAATGCAAGATGGCTAAGCAAGAGGGAGCATTGTTGATTCACAAATTGACAGGCCAGTCTTTAAAGCGCTCCTGCTTCTTGAGTAGATTTGTGAGGAAGGTGTGTGTATATGTGCACGTATTTGGGAGGTTAGTTGGCACATTTTTTTTTTCTTTTCTGCCATTCGCCTTTCGTTTGGGCTGACAGAGACAGATCCCGAGGCTGATTAGAAGGAACTTGTTAGGATTGAGTCTTAGAAGCTGCTGACTCTTCCTGCTAACAAGCATGTGAGAGAAAACAATATAAAGACAACAAAACACTGTCATTAACATTTATGAGCGCTGCAGGTGTCAGTCAAGATGTTGCCATTACAAATAAAGTAATTTAACGTGAATGTAAGTAGGAACAGTCAGGAGGAGGAGGTGGAGGGTTGGTGGGGGGAGTGTGTGTTCTGGTGGGTGCCGGCGGTTTTTAATTTGCATGCCAGAGACTGTTTATACGGCGCTCTAATAGGGACGTCAGAGCGTTGGCGAACGTTCTTGAGCGCAGCCGAGACAAATGTCACCCGTATTTTATAAGAGCGATCATGTTTAATAAAATGCATCATTAGAGATGAGATCAATATGAAAGCGCCTGGCCTGTTCAACCAAAACAAACATGACGAGCTCAGCAACCCCCCCACCCACCAACCTCCTCCTCAAACCCACTATTCTCCAACCCTCCCACAACAACACTGCTTTCATATTTTCTACTCCTTTATATCTTTAGCACTAGACTGCAGTATGGAATACAGTATGAGGGTTTCAGTGGAGAAGGACTGTAAGGATTGCAAGGACTTCAACTGTCACTTTCCAAATCTACTCAAGGAAAAGGTGGTGTATTGTAGTGGATAACAACACCTACTGCTTCCCGATGGCAGACCAGAGTTCAATTGCAAGGCTCCTACCACTCCATATCACTGAAAGCCCATGGGCAAGACTCCTAACACTACATTGGTCTATTAAGGGTTGCCGAAGTTTTTGTTTCAATAAAAGATCATTTTTTATTAAATGTGTTTCAAAACATTTACACAGACTTCTATAAACCTTGAAAACACTCTTGACACAAACACCTCCCCAGCTAGCAGGAATGTTCAGCAATGGCTCTGTTAAAGATTCCTGGAAAGTTAGACAGTAATGCTCCAGAAATGTTCAGAAAACCTTTGGGTTTTCATCTCAACATTAAAATGTTTCTAATGCAACATTCCCTATTAGACAAAAATAACATTATGGAAACATTCCTAACACTAAACATACAATAAATAAAATACATTACATGCATTACCTTTTAAAATGTGCACATAAATATCAATGAAAGGCAGTAAAGTGCACCAGATGAAATTAGATAAATTAACCAACTGGATAAACAAGAAAATTGTCATTTTACACCATTTAAACTGACCAGTTGTCCTGTATATTGTGTTACAGGAATGATCCAAAAAGATTTGTTAACTTCTTAATATAACATCTAATTGTATAAACCCTTCTTACAATAACTACCATTTCATAAGCAAAGATATAAGCAAAGATACTGCCTTGGTAAGATTGTCTACCATGACAAACCTCAACAAAGAAATCAGAATAAGTGCACCACTTGAATAAGTACACTGTGTGAACAAGAGCAATGATTATTGAAATGTGCCCATTACACTGAAATGACGTGATGAAGTGAGTGAGCAGTTGTAGTGGCTCTTTTGTAGTGTGAAGGGTGAATCTGTGCAGATTTGTATTCAGTGTCAGATTTCTGTCTGCTCCCTCTGTCTCTCTGAAACAAGTGTGTGTGTGTTGTAGTGTGTATGTGGGGGTGGTCCCTCTTTAGCTCTACACCAGCCGCCAGCCTGTCTTTTTTTCAGTCACTAATGATAGATTGCCCTGTCCACCCTCTCTCCCCCCACCGATATCACTCTCTCTGTGATGCTAGGCTAAAGCTCAGTCATGGGGTGGGTCCTGTCACCTCTATTGCACTGAGACAGAAAGCCCTCAGCCCTTGGCTTTATGCCTCTTCTACAGTCGAGTGGTAAGTGGCTGAAGCATGTAGAGGTGCTGAAAGAGGGGTCTGATTTGCATCTGACAACATCAAATCTGACCTCTTTACCTGGTGAAAGTTTGGTCACCGGTGACTACACTGAGATGTAAATGTTGAAATTTGAGATAATATCTTTGAACATTTCAATAGCATGGACAAATGCCAATAAGTTTCTAAAGGATGGGCTCCATAGGTTAAAGTCTTCCCTATACTGTTTCAGAGCAGTTCCTCAATAATAAGTCATTAGATTATTATCTAAACAAGGAACCAGGAGGTTCACAGCCATGCACAGCTTTTCAGATGCAGCTGTCTGATGTATGCACTGCCTGGCCACACACGAAAATACGCAATACAACAACACATACAGACCCCATTTCTTGTGTGTGTACACTGGCTAATATGAGGCCATGTCTGGTGAGCAGGAATTGTTCTGACAGGCCTGTGATCTGCACGTGTCTATCTAGAGGAAAAAATTTCGCCAGCGTTCAGCTTCTCTTCCCCCCTTTTTCAATTTCGCCCTGGTCCCGGTGAACTAACACTGCACTGATGCCTTTCACCCTCCACTGGCCACAGTCTCACCGCTAATCAGGATTACTCCACTCCGTCAACACTGATTTCAATAAAAAGGAAAAGAGAGAGAGAGAGGGAAAGAGAGAGAGGGAGGGAGAGAGAGTGAAAGACAAAAAAATTATCATAAATATAGAGGTGCAGGGCAGGCCTTGCTGGCTGGTTGTCGTGGCAATAGCAGAAGGTGATTAAAATCTCATTCAATGGGAATCAAACTGATTCAGGGTGGTCAGACAGAGGAGGACACACATACATACAAATAAATGAGTGTATGCCTGTTGTTATAGGGAATTTACACTGAATTTAGTATTACTGTAAAACTATATATATTTACATGTACAGCTATATATAGAAATCATATTCCACTTAAAGTTATGTCAAGTTATACAGACAAACACACACGCACACACGCACATGAACCATATTTTGGTGTTAAAAAAAACAAATTTGTATTAAAAATGTTTCCATTATCCTGAGCAATTTAGCCCCCATTAAGAGATAAATAAATGGTCTGACACCCTCTCTCACACACTCTCCTCTACTGGTATGAGCTGGCAGTGTGATTATCACCAGTCTTGCCCCCAAGTCATTTCAGATTGCCCATGCTTCAACAAATTGGCATAAAGTAGATTCCTGAACAACAAGTCCCTGACCTCTTAACCGCCAAACTCGCTGAGGTTCATGCAAACCGTGCTTCGCACAAAATTGCCCTTTCTGTCACAACAGGACACAAAAATGTCTCAACCTCTCAGCACTGATAAGACAGTGTGCCCTCTGTCCTCAACATGCTAACATAACTAATAACTCATCATTAAAGCAAACCTATGTGACATACGACCTTGTTCCACATGTACTACATGGCTATGGCTTCTTTAGCGGAGCCACCAAGACATGCTTATAAATTATTGCCCTTATGGTTCAATAGGGGAGAAATTTTCATCCTGCATGTGCAGGATAAGTGTGAGTCTGTGTAAGTGTGTGTGTGCTCGTGCGAATGTGTGTGGTTTAATTAGCCTGTTGACACATGTAGCTATCTGATGCAACACTGCTGCTAGTCGGTGAAACCCCTGAACAAACACGCTATCACTGAGAAAACAGTTCCAAGGTATGTGCAAAAAAATACATACATCCGTGAAATACCACCATGTACAAAACGAATATTGACTCGTGTTGGCTCAGGGCTAACAGGTTCCGTCTCTTAAACGTCTCGAAACAATTTTGTTTCTTTCATTTCTCCTCTTTGGTGTCGCCTCGCAGCGCACTCAGGTTCATAACAAAACACAGAACCAACAAAATGGCGGGAAGGAGGGGAGGTGGTGGTGGTGTTGCTTTAGCTCGACATCATTATCAATCCCTGAGGAGAGTGGAGAAGGTGTGAAAGTGCAAGTCAATGTGTTCATTGTCTCTCTGTCCAACAAGGCGCAGGTCCTCCAAAGCTGGGTGAGATCAGGCTGAGTGGCTGGCTTGTTTTCCCAGCAATTAAAGACAGCAGAATCAATGGAAGACAAGGGAAAGTGCACCGCCATTAAGTTCAGTTAGGGGGTCATAAAGTTAACCTGTTGAGGAGTGCTGAGGGAGTGGGGCTATAGTGTGACATGTGTGAATGTCCCTTATGGAAATATGGTAGAATATACTAGAATATAGTAGAATATAGAATATAGAATATAAGACAGTTTCAGTGTTGTAATATATTCTGTGGTATATATATATATTGTGACAATATTGGGAGCCTTAAAATAAAACCATTTCTTACTTTTATAGGCCAAGATCTGCATTTTGCAGGCAGTTGTACGTTATTTTCTAAGCTCAGTACCAGAGTAATCTATAGGAGGCTGCTTACTCTCTATCTTCACTCACACAGTGTTAAAATTTCAGAAATGAAAATGAATAAAGAACATCCATGGTGTTATACATTGATTGTATATGACTTATATGCTTATAACATGTACACTTATTAAAATATTTATAAGTCTTATTTAAATATTAGTCTTCAAGGGTTCTTTCAAGAAGGTCCATTGTAGGACCATGAGAACTTAGAAGAAAAATTAATGCATGAATCATTGTTGGCCACATTAAATATTAAATAGCTCCTCAAAGAAATCTTCTTATAGCTGTTTATTTATGTTTATAAGTTGACTATGGTAATACTGTGTTAAAATAGGTTCTTCCAGGGTTCTAAAGGCAGTGGTCCTACATAGAACAACAATGAATTAAAAACATATTTGAATGTATGAGGGGCTCTTCACATGGTAAGATAACTAGAGAAGTTTCTTCAAACAAACCTTGGGTCTATACAGCACTAAATGGGTTCCACTATTGTAACCACTGTTTAGAGTTTATTGATGCATTGGATGCTGTAATTGTGTGTTGGGGGGTGTGTGTAACTGTGTGTGCACGCAGGCGCATTAAAGAGTGGCTGAAGACTTGTCTGGCTTGTGTCAGGTTGACAGGGCAGGGCAGTTAAACAGAAGGAAGTGAGGGAGTGACCCAAGAGGCCAGACTCTTTGAGGAGATAATGTCCAACTTTCTCTCTGTGTCTCTGTCTCTCTGTGTCTCTGTCTCTCTCTCTCTCTCTCTCTCTGCCTCCCACAAGCCAATTAAAGCTCCCCACTCACAGTAAAAGTTGGCTAAGACTTCCTCTACTCCCCCCATTCATTCTGCTTTGCAACTCCCCATCAACACACATTCACATACACACGTGCACACACACACACATTCATACTAGCAGCTGTTGCATTCCCATCCCAGTATTCAACATACCTTTCCCTCAGCTCTCCTGTCCCTTATTGTGTCATTAAAACCCAGTGGAAATGGCATGGCTGAGCCTGTCCACTACAGGAGCGGTCAGTGTGCTGAGACTGCAGTCGGCAGAGGTGGCAGCTGCTGCCACGTTTGGCATGCAAGCCTTACATTGTTGTGGTTGGCGAGGGCTGGCACTCTGCGGCAGGCTCCTACCATCATTTTGTGTGCTGGCCTGGCAGCCTGAGAGAAGCAGTCTCATGCTGAGTCTCCACAGCTGGATCTTCTTAGAGGAACAGTGCTGATCTAGGCTCAGATTTTGAAACAGTGGTGTATGGAGGAAATAGCATGGTCCTGCATGAGTTTTATTGCTCTGATACTGACCAAATGATTTTGATCACCAGGTTGGATCACACTTAGGTCCTGCAAAATATAATTAATGGCCTGAAAATTACATGGACAATCATAAACCATCTCATTCTTTATCTAACACTTTTGCATCTGCAAACGACATTAAGCCCTTTGACTTGACCCAGGTAATAATAAGACTGTTGATCAGTTAGGCCAGATTAGCCTCAGGCTATGAAGGTGAAGCAGTGCTGAAGCATTAACAGGACATGATATGGAGCAGAGGGGGGAGCAGAGGAGCGAGACAGTCATTCCATCAAGCTTGGAGGTAAATAATCAACAAGCAGCCAGAGAAGGACAAGCTCCTCCAGTTGCTGCCACCTTAATCAACACTTAAGGAATCAAATTGGATTTGGCCTATCAGGGACTAATAGACTCCAGATTGTTTGTGTGTGCACTGGTGGGTGGACAGTGTGTGAAGAGCATGTGTATGTATGTGTGTATGAGAGTTTGAACTGTAAATAGTGTGTGTGGATATATACATGCAAATTGTTATGTGGTCAGTGTTATATCACATCAAGCAAAATCCCAAAGCAAAATTATCAGGATTAAAAAATTCTTCACAAATACAATATTTGAAATTGATATTATTCCATGTCTCATCTCTGCATTTCTATTGGTTCATTGTAGACAATGCAATGACTACCTACATAATTTATGTAATGTCTAAAAGTGAGCTTTTTGCACTAGAGGTCAGTTTTCAAGACAGACACTATAAGTATAGTCCTAGTACTATGCAAATATTAAATTGTATTGCATTTTCATTTTAAAAACATTTTTAGTTTAAAAAAATGCAGCCCTTTAGATTTAATACATTTACAAGTAATTGTAAATTGTAAAATTTACAACAGATGGAAAAGGTCCTGTCAATTACTATAAAGTTGACAAATGTTTTGTCATGGTATTTTAGAACATTTACCTGCATGCATAAAACCAATGACCCCATATTTCTGAAATGCTGTTACTTTGTTCTGAACAATGCCTCAAAGTCTTACATAGCTTAATTTAATTAGACTATATAGTAGACTGTTTTGATCTTTGTATAAAGTCACCAAAGAGAGCCTTACAGTGTACCTAAAACATTTGTTCACTTTTACAGTTGTTTCAAAGCAAAATGAAGCACTGAGTGGTTTATGTTATGCATCAGCACCATAAAACTCTAAATCAATATTATTTTTTGACACCAGAATCAGTACAGCAGTATAGATGATCTATCTCCCAGCAGTATGTGTTCACATGTCTTTCAGCATGGTGCCCTGTAGGCTGAGCAAAGAATGCCATTTTTAAAAAGTATCCCTTAAACTCAGCACCCCACTGGGACTTGTGGTTTTCTGTGTCATTATATAACTGTAAACTCCTGGACGAATGAGATTGGGTAATGTTTTGCAGATGCTGGAAGGTCCTCAAGCCTGAGGGCTTCAGAGATTTGAGAAAGTGCTGCTTCCAAAGCTGAGGAAGACTGAACGATGCTGCTTGGCTTTAACTCATGAGTCAAGGTGGACAAGCTCTTGTGGTGAGGTCACTCCATCACACATACACACACACATGCACACACACACATACACACATACACATGGGCTTCAGAAACCTCAAACACACACACACACACACACACACACACAAAAGTGTGTGTACGCAGGTGTGTGCTACTCAACATGCACTTAGTTGGAAATTACCCACGAAAGCCCACAACATACTTCATCCATTCTGTCATTAGTGCTGCAAATACAGCTCATAGACCTTTGGCTTATGACACACTCGGAATGCTTTATTTTTTCTTCCCTCCTGCTCTGCATTTCTCTCTCTCTCTCTCTCTCTCTCTCTCTCTCTCTTTCTCTCTCTCTCTCAATCTCTGTGTATTTTTTAATCCATTTGCTGTCAAAAGCAGATGTTAAAATAAAGTAGGATATGTGTGTGTGGGTGGGGTGGGGGGAGTAAATATATCCAGTAAAACCTCCATGGTGATGTTGTTCTTTCAGTTATTTTCTGTTTGCCACTGTTTCCCCTGCGCTCAATGAAGGGCAGTGGCACAATACTTTCTCATTCAGCATATTGAACAGCCTCTCGGACAAGCCACAGAGTGTTTTTATTGTTAATCGATGCCAATCCATTCCGAGCCTTGATGTTAAATAGAGATCAATACGGGCAAGCTGTGGCTGGATCTGATTTCAATCGGCCCAGCCCAAGCAGTGGGTTTTAATCGGAGGGTAAATCAAAGCCAGGGGAACATAAGTCAGGTGAATTAAAACAGACTGCTGGGGACCTTTCTCGCCACCCGACCAGCACCAGGAAATACCTGTCATATTTTATTATTCCTGCCAAACGGGGTTTATTCACTACCACTTTGCTTCTTTTTCTCTCCTTCCTTTTCTTCACTTGGAAGGTGGAGAATATAGGAGGGAGGATGGGGGGGGTGGTGTTCACTAAATAGCCAGCGATAAAAAAAGGACAAGTTCTTTAGAGGTTCAGCATCCAGATTGAGGGAGAACATGGTGCAGGTGTTCGCCTTTTTACACGTCTCATCTTTAATGATTGGCTCAAAGAGTGAAAGATAGAGAGAGAGGGCGAAATCGATGGCAGCCCTTTACCTTCAGTGAGCCACATTTCATCTGGAAAAAGATCATAAGAGTCGCCCTGATTTGTGAATTACTTCAGTCTCCAAGATCAGGCCTGTGAGTCAGTCATACTACAGAGACACTTGCGGTTATGATGAGAAAAAAGGCACGAAAAATTGAATCTGTACTTGAACCCTCTTCTTCTCCACCTTTGAGGTGTTAAAAAAACCCACAGGCATCCATAATACGATCTACTTGTCTTAAATTTTGTGCCACTTCTCTTCAAAAAAAGAAAGACCCTTTTATCTCTCTCAGTTTCTGTGTTGGGTCTTTCTTTTGGAGGGCTCTTGAAAAGCAGGAGGGTGGCTGGGGTGGTGTCAAATGGTCTCACTGTTTTCCTGTAGATAAGCATCATCAGAGGGACGTTGTTAGCCCAAGCCCCCCGTAACAAAACCAGAAAAAAAAACAGAAGCCGTCTGTGACGCCAGGGATCCATACGACTCACAGGGGTCAGGCAGATTTAATGAAATATGGCCGCTGCTATAGCGGTGATTGATCGGGCGAGCGGCCGCGGCTTCTCCAGGCCGCTCCATGGCCCTCTCCTCCCGTGGTCCATCTATGATGATAAATTAGCGTTAGATGGAGCCTAATGAGTTTACTAAACATTTGGGATTTGCGCTAATAAACTGGCAGGCTAGGAAGCTAGCAGCGAGTGTGAGCAATCCCTGAGCTCCCCCTTATCGCGGGGACATGACAGTTAAACCACGCTTCCAATCTGCCATCGATTCATCATCCTGGCGCCATTGTGCATGCTTCACAAGAGGATAATTATGCAGCCATCACATCACAAGCACTCATATTTCCCTGAGAGAGCTAGCGGGCCCACTAACACCAGTCACCCAATGACTGCTTAGGAGTTTTTTATTGATACAGTTTTATATTAATAGTATTATTATTACTGTTGTGGGTTCAACAACTTCTTTTGGTGTGAGAGAGAGCCTAATTTGTTGTGGAGTTGATTGCAGAGATACTAATGTACTAAAGTTTGCTTCACTACAGTCTGAAGTTTGTCTGGCTGTGGCTGCAATAGCAAGATTTTGGCAGGCAGCACTGAGGGCCAGTCACACCCTTCATTCCTGTTTTTTCCTCCATCTCAGTGTCATTTAGATGCAGTGGCTGATAAAGCAGCAAATATGATTCATTGCACATTAATAGGATATAAGATGATTGTTTTGCTAATTGTCCATGTGTTGTGAAAGCAAACAGCTCTTGACTATGTGGAGCAAATATTTGCCGTCTCTAATGACGCCTTATCAACCACACCTGACCTCCTGTGACACCCATAAATCAGCATCACACCCCATATTTAAAAGCACGCAAATTAGGGCCTGCTTTTAGCCTAATAAACTGCTGGACAATGTGAGGGTCCTGGCCAGCATAATTGCTGGGAATAATTCTAATGAGGTCTTGGGAAACATGAGTAGAGGTTCTTTTATAATGACAAATCGCTGTGAGCTGGAACAGGGCATTCCATCTGCAGGCTTGCTGTCTCTGTTAACCCTGAACTGCTCATTCACTCACTCACTCACTCACTCACTCACTCCCTCACTCACTCACTCACTCACTCACTCACTCACTCACTCACTCACTCTGTCACTCATTCCTTTTTTTCTTGCTTACTCAATTTCTACATATTCTTAGAGAAATTTCAGCACCATCCTCCCTGTTCAGGTTCACTAGTACAAAAAATAGCTAGAACCCTAAATCCCTTTCTTCCTCCATTGTGAGAACATATGGAATCTGTTCTCAAAGGTACTTCTTTTCATTCGAAGGGTGAAAATGTGCTTTTGTTATCAACGGGACGGCCCGCCGGCTGATAATCTTTTGACAGCGGTGGAGGGAGGGTAGGACGGGGGCTATATTTAGAGATAACTTGTCAGCTTTAATAAATGATACTTATTTGCTGCACTTTTTGAAGGTTTGGTGGAGGATGGCTCCAGCCGGGCAGGCTCTGGGGACCACAGCGGCCAAGGCCCAGTGCTTCTCACTGGGGGGAAAACTGATGGCTTGTGCCCAATGTCCAGATCGCTGGCCTGTGACCTGAGAGTGGTGAGAGCAGTACCATGTCCAATACAATCCACACACAGTTTCCTAACCTAATCTCAGCGGTGTCACACAACAAATTGCCACATTCGGAAAAATGGGAATGGATGGAGATCGGGGGAGGTGGGAAGGGGGGAGTTGTAGGTAAAGAGAGAATAAGGTTGGGATGATAGGATGTTGGGGGTGGATGGATGGATGGATGGATGACTGGATAGATAGATAGATAGATAGATAGATAGATAGATAGATAGATAGATAGATAGATAGATAGATGGATAGGAGTAGAGCTGGATATCTCCTGTAGTGTCTAGAGAGGCAGAAGAGTCCCAGCAGCGGTCTGATTTACAAACCTCTGCTAATGCGAAACAAATGCTGTGGGTGTGAATCTGCACTTACTCGCAAAGCAGTGGGAGTGAGGGGGAAAAAATCCCTCCCTATGAGGTTCTGGCCTGTGAGTCACTACAGCATCCACAGGCCCAGAGAGGGTAATGAGGGCTGCATTTACTGCCAGCCAAGCACCACACTCCACAAACTACAGCAGCACTCCATTAACACAATTAAACTCCATAAAGACACACCACACGTTTGAAATAACTAATCACACCAACTTCACTTTAGAAAGGACTTTCTGAGGTTTTCAGACTGGCTTGGGTTTGACTAATAACAATTTACCCAAAACTGGGCACCTGTGAAAATTTAAATTGAAAAGCTCCTCATCTGGTATCTTTGTCTAGTGGTTTTACATCACTAACATCACTGTGTTCAATAAAAAAACCATAATTTATCAACCAACACTTGGTTTGGTAAATCAGTGCCTAATGATAAGAAATTTCTTCTAAATGAAATTTACTGAATGTATGGAGTCAAACGATCATTTGTATGTGTTTAGGCAGATAAAACCTCTGAACTATGCTCTGTATACTAATAATCAGTAACTTGCATATACATACAAACACACTGATCCATTTATTGTGTGTTAAGTGTTAAGGACAGCAGCAAACTTGTAAGTAGTATAAAACAGTTATGATTTATGCTTACCACACCCGGAATGTTTTACACACACTTACAAACACATGATTCTTTGAGCAACAGCATAAAATAACCACTTTTGGTTCACTGTGTTTATTTTAGAGATGCCTGTGTGAGTGTGAAGAACCTTTAAATTGGTAAACAACCTTTACACTCACACTCTATTGCAAACATGATGCTTAACTGAACCAAAGTTCTTCAATTCTATCACTCAAAGTTCCATCTGAAGCACCTTAATTTTTCAGTTTGGGGAGAGCAGACGGAGCAGAGGGAAGGATGGGTGTTGAGGAGCTCTCAGCTGGATGCTGGAAATGGGAACATGCTGCCCACATTCATGAAGAGCAGCGTCACAAACCCTGGCCATGCATTCCACACAGTCCATGCCTCACCAAAACTGATCCAATTTGCCTGGTTGTTATTCAAAAGGAACATGCACCCACGCCTGCCTATTGAGTAACAACAGATCCTCTCCAACTGTCTGGGTGAGTGTGTGTGTGTGTGTGTGTTTGTGTGTGTGTGTGTGTGTGTGTGTGTGTGTGTGTGTGTGTGTGTGTGTGTGTGCGCGTGTGTGTGTGTGTGTGTGTGTGTGTGTGTGTGTGTAATCATGTTCAGATTTGTTCAGAAACAGTATTTGTCTTTCTATTTTTAAGAATTTTACAGAATAACTTTACAGGAGAAGGGAAAAGACTTCTTAACATTTGACACAAGATAAAGAACAACTGCCTGATTCACATTATGTCAAAAAAGTGAAATATGGTAAAAATGGAGATACAAGGCTTTTACATGACAGAGATGATAAGTGCATCAACAAAATCCACTGAGAGATGTGTATTGGTGTGTGTGTGTGTGTGTGTGTGTGTGTGTGTGTGTGTGTGTGTGTGTGTGTGTGTGTGTGTGTGTGTGTGTGTGTGTGTGCGGTCGTACTTGCAGCATGCTATGATGACAGGCTCAGCAGGAGCATTCACACTGGCCGACAAAAGGGGTGTGTCACTGCTTTGTGCTCTGAATCAAATAAAAGGCCTTTTTAGAGCACATATGTCCCTCTCCTCACAGTTCACTCAGATTGGATTCTCAATACCCCACCACACACAAGCACACACACACACACACACACACACACACACACAGACTGCAGTTGGTTTATTTAAACTCTCCTCCTCCCTCTTAGCTCTGTCTCTTTTTCCCTCTTCACTTCTTTCTGCTGATGCCCTGACTTTTGCAATGTCCACTGCACTTTCTCACCATTATATATATATATATGTGTGTGTGTGTGTGTGTGTGTGTGTGTGTGTGTGTGTGTGTGTGTGTGTGTGTGTGTGTGAGATTTGTCTTTCAGCAGAGACTCAGCGGAGCCACTTTCTTCCGTTCTTTGGGCCCATGCAACATGTCTTACAACAACACCAGCTCAGAGCCCCCTCCTCTCAACACATGCTAAAGCCATTTCCCCACTCACACACACACAGACACACACACACACGCACACACACACAGACACACATACACACATACACGCACACACACACACACACACACACACACATACATACATACACACACATACACACACACATATGGAGATATGGATTAGGGTTAGGATTGCTGGAAGACAGACCACACGTATGGTCATTACCAAAGACAAAACAGGCCTATATTAACTTGATAAAATTGGTTTAAACCTTTTTGCATTCCCAAAAGTGTGGAGAGGTGAAGGTGGAGGAGTGTGTGGGGCATGATAAACCTAACAACATCCCATGTTAGCATATGAAACTGATGGCTTAATGGCTCGTTTATGTCCAAATGGATTTTTTGTCATATTTGTTTTTGTATTTTAATACTTTTGGTTTGAAATGTAATCTTTTAAACCCTAATGTATTTGTGTGTGTCCATTTTTAAATGGTTGCTTGGGTTTACTTGTTTACAGGGTTCAAAATTCAAGTGAACCAGAATGTCTATAAAAAGTTCTTTAGAAATCTGTTTAAAACTTAGGTTGCTTAGGTTGTCATGGTCCTATGAATCTTTTTTATCATTTATATATACATGTGCCTTTCAGCACTATATAGAACCATTTTTGGTGAGTGTGGCTAACCTATACATTAGTCCCATTTCATAATCTTAAGCATAATGACTGAATAATAGGCCTGCAGGTTAAGAGGATCAGGTTCACCATGATATACAAATCCTGCTTCCTCATACACACTTTCTAGTGTACATTGCCAAAGTTAAAGTGTACTTGCACATGTTTTTGTTGCTAAATTATAGTCTAGGAAATAGTTCTGAAGTGCAGTGTAAAAAGTGTGTAATGCAGTACATCTGTTCGACTGTACGCTCAGTGCATGCCCGGGGTAGCAGCGGTGAGGTTTTGGCTTTTTGACCACGCTGGCTGTTTCTCGTTTTCTGTGTGAGTGAGAGCGGAGCACTGCCTGCCAAAAGCAGGTTAAGCTCTCTGTCTTTCCCCCCTCCTGTAGATCTGGCAACCCTGCCTCTCCCCTCCTGGAGATCTGGCAACCCTTCACTTCCTGGCATAAAAGGTGACAATCTTCATTAAAACCTCTTACAGACAACTGTCAGTTATCCTCAGTTAGAGGAAGCCAGCTGTTCTCTCTCTCTCTCTCTCTCTCTCTCTCTCTCTCTCTCTCTCTCTCTCACTCTCTCTTATCTCTCTCTCTCTCCAGTGATCTCATGGTTTATAAGCTGTGTGCGTTCTGAAGAGTTTCAAGGTGAGAGTGTCATCTGCTCTGTGTGCAAAAAGGTATTTCTGAATATCATTATTTTGGTGCACAAAGACAAAGGACCAATTAACAAATCATTCTGAAAGACCTAACACTACAAGTCATGCTCACTCTTGCACAAAGGGCCTTAAGTATGTTAATGGCTGTAAAACATTTACATATAAAAACAAATACACATTTTTACACTTGTTAAGACAGTTTCTAAACAAGTTCATGTCTCTACATACTGTGCTCACTCTATAAAATGCTCTGTCCCAGTCCGATTCCATAAACTGTCTAAACATATCAGAGTGCAGCCCATTAAAAATCAACAATTAACAAAAAATGCTGAACAGTAACTCAATAAATTAAGTAAACTTAAAGGCTGAATGATAATCGTGTAGTCCTACTCTATAAGGTGTGAAATTTCCATAAACAAACATAAAGCCTCATACTTCAAGCTTCAGACATTTATAGCCACATTATTACACATTAGTTACAATAGTGGTGAAGGAATAAGCTTTGAAGAATAAATGGGTTGATGATTAGGTTAATATATAACAATAAAACACCTGCAATTACCAAGATTACTACAAATTGACAGATTTCACTCTTCACATGTAACTTTGTAGATGCAGTGTTATCAATTTTTAAACCCTATTTTCAGCACTATATTGAACCTATAAAGAATATAATAAATGAAACTTGGTGAATCATACATGCGTTTTCTAATTTAATATTAAGCCTCACATAAATGGTACATAAACGTTCACTAGCATGATCAACATACTGCACTACCTCTATAAGATGTCCTCTTTTAGTCTAAACCCCTTAAACTGCATAAACACTCACAACTCAGATTCTGATTCATAATGAATTATAAAACATTATGATAATATATAAATATAATATTAAGTAATTGACATGATTAGCACAAAATCAGTTATATTGTAAGTGACATTTGAGGGGTTAACAGTGTAAAAACACATACACATAAATAATCACTACCATGCAATATAAAACTGCTGTGGATTTATCCGAGTAATGCAAAACGACTTGTAAATGCTGTTTTTATCATGTAACTGATAAGGCAGTGTGGAAGAATGTGTAGTAGTGTGCTTGTGCTATCAACCCACTCCTAGAGGGGTTTCTGACATCTCTGGCTGTCTCCTCTACTCCCTCTATCCTACCCTATACACTCCTCCACACACACACACACACACACACACACACACACACACACACACACACACACACACACACAAAACACACACAAACACACACACACACACACACACACACACACACACACACACAAACACACAAAGCACACAGAAACACAAACGTTCCCTTGTACATGCGTCTCCCAGAGAAGGTTCACACGCCACAGAACGCTGATGGACTGAGCTGAGCTCCTCTGTGTGACTGAAGCCGTGCCGCTGCACAAAACACATCTGTACTCTAAAACACGCGTCAGCTTTTTACATGGCCAGATACACATATATACACACTATACACACAGACGGGCCATTAATGACCTCTTAGAATAACACAAATACCCCCCACTAGCATGCAAAAAACACACACTGCAAACAGAGCGCAGAGGGAGCGGGGGCACTTTACTGCTGCGTTGGCTTCTTTAGCAGTGGTCAGTGGAATTTGCGTAGCACAGCCTTTACGCTGTACTGCATTTATCAGGCTTAGTAGACAGCTGACTGAAAGAGATATTTTTTGACTGTGCATGTGTTTTGCATGTGTTTTCATATATTATTAGATTAAATGGTTGTGTATTTATATCAACGAAGCAAATGGGACACGCCATTACATGGTGATAGTTACATATAGCATGAATTGTGGGAAAAAGTTATTACATTGTGTTGAAATGAAATACACATATGGAATATTATTGCATTTGGAAATACTTATATATACTTAGATATCTATGTCTGATATGGATCCATATCTCTAATGTGTGTGTGTGTGTGTGTGTGTGTGTGTGTGTGTGTGTGTGTGTGTGTGTGTGTGTGCGTGCGTGTGTGTGCGTGTGTGTGTGTGTGTGTAAGGTAACAGTAACAGAAAGCTTGCTGACTGCCCCATAAATAAGGGCAGCAGAACACACCTGTGCAGCTGCTGTAGTGCGGCTATGAGGCTGTTACCTGGCCAGAGATATATCTGCTGTCTGCTCCCCCATTAATCAGAACTAATGAAGCTCTCGGCTCTCTCTCTCTCTCTCTCTCTCTCTCTCTCTCTCTCTCTCACACACACACACACACACATGCACACACACACACACACACACACACACTCATATAAAAACAACCCCACACACATGGACACATGCACACAGGGTACGAACTTCTGCACACACTTGCTTACTTACACACTACACACTCTCGCTCACACTCATGAATGTCACCTGAGCAGTGAACAAGGGGGGAAAAGCGATGCAGAACTGAAATGGCTGGAGGCAACAGTAACAGCTGAGCATCCCTCTGCTGCGTACTACAGGGGTGAGTGAGAAACAGAGGGAGAGAGAGCAACAGCACACTCTTCACTTAACACTCTCTTAATTACTCTGCGTACAGGTCTGTGAAAATCTGCCATTCACAAGCTTTTCCAAACCAGCCCTTTCTCTTTCTTTTCCATTCTTTCTCTCATCCAGGTCCCTCACACATACCTGCCTGCCACAAGACCCTCTCTGCTCCACCGCTGATATGTAATTAAAGACGCCTCCAAAATCCTCCTCGACAGCCCAGGATGCAGCCAAAAATGTAAATGACATTAAGGGAGACAATGAATTGAATTTTTTGTCTAATGTCCCTCTGCTTTTTTTTTCGTTTCCACCGCCACTCATTTCCATAGCGCTTTCTTTTTCCCCAACAAAAGCTCTGACCTTCTAAATGCTGGCATTTGTTCAGCCAGAGCTCAGAGAAGGCCGCAATCGAGCATCCACACGCCTGAGAGAGGGAGGAGAGAGAGAGGGCACTTCAAGAAGAGTTGTGTCGTCAAAGCAAACAAAAGAAGAAAAACATATAAAAATAGAAAATTGGAAAACTGGATGGTCATAAGAAGCTTGTTTGTTTTGAATGATAAAAAAGGATGGAAAGAAGAATCCTTGCATGAGGATTTCCCTGCACATGACTTGGGCCTGCTAATAATCAACCATAATTATATTAAGTATTTTTGGACAACCCCCCATATGGAAATATAATGAATGTTAAGCAAAATCCACAACAGGCCCTGAATTACGGCCCAGTGCCCAATAGGAGAACAGGTGCAGATGGCTCAGAAGCTATACGACTAAAACCGTCCCACTGCACAACTGTGTGCGGACAATAGAAGACCAAAGGAGAAAAAAAGAAAAGTCAATCTCATGCATTATTCAGCAGAGGGGAGGCTGTCTGCCAGGGGTCAGGCCGTCTTGACCTTAGTGACAGGAAGTGAAAGGGAGATCGGTGGCAAGGAAAGCCCTGATCAGCACCAGAGTCAGAATGGTATTATTAGTTCCTTGGACGCAGACAGAGCCACAGAAATCACCCACAATTCTCTCTCTCCTGACGTAGCAGTGCTGCTAACCTGTCTGGTTAGAGCTTATGGCTTTACATTATTGGTCATACATGGTTTTACATTAGACTCCTGTGTTTCATCTCCATCTCACTCAATCTCTGTTTTTCGCCCTCATTTGAAATCCCCACAGATCAATAATCTATGCCAATGCGGGGGTGAAATATTTAAAGATGCACCACGATCGAATTTCTGCAACAGCTGTTAAATGCAACCAACTTTTTCTTCCTTTTTTGCAGATTTTTTTCTCACTCATTTTTTTTTCCTAAGCGGTACCAAAGTCCAACAGAAAATAGGATAAACAGATGTCTGGCTTGCCTACAGGAAAATAGGACACATTTGGAATGATAAGTCTCCTAAACTCCATTGAAAATGCCAGGAGCGTGAGGGTGCCAGTTACTGTCCGCGCCCGTGCCAGCGAGCAGTGCGCCTGGCCCGTGTGCCATCTGGGAAAAAATGGTGCTGAGAGCGTTATTGGTAATGGATCATGAGTAACTCTGGTCAGCATGGCCCAGTGCTACATAAAACTGTCTCTTTCCTTCCCTTTCTCTCTCTCTCTCTCTCTCTCTCTCTCTCTCTGTCTGAGATTCCCTGTTTCTGCCCCCTCTTCCTTTTTCATCCTTTCCCTGCCCCCCCCCCAGTCAAATGTTTTGATTGTAACGTAATCGGCCCTCTCTTGTCTGCCTAAACAATCCCTCCATTCACTTTCCAGATTCACTCCCTCCATGTCCACACAGAGCATTATTTCCAAGCGCCTGTTGAACATGCACATATGAAGGCACCCCTGTTTGACTCACACCAGTCATTTTAAACCCACAAGCCTTTGTGTTGTTGTATTGCAGTGTTCTAGAAAGAAACAGGGCAGTAATTAATCCAAAGGGCAGTCAAATGGGACGGAACTCATGTTGGGCCTCCCCTATACATTTACAATAAATATGACAGTTTTGCCTCTTACCCCAAATGTCAATATATACTTGTTCTCTAAAAATTGCTTAGTTCCTTGTCAGCCTATGATCACCAGTTAGTATCATTCAAAATAGCCCTAAAAACTTTAAATGACATCACAAAGTTAAGTAACCTTAATCTAAGTAGTCTTGATTTGTGATTTCTGACTTTCTATAATAATAAAAAAACTGTCTTCCGAAGTCGTCTGAAGTCGGGATTTTTGGCACTTTTTGCAAGCCGCCCTGCCCTGGCTGCTCACTCTGGGAGAAAAGGGATAAAATCATCCGCTCATAGCAGCGATATGCAGACAATGCAGCAGGCTAATGAAGCACGTCTGCCTTTGTGATCCCACAGAACGGATGAAAATGATACTCCTGGCCCTTTCAGGCAGCCTACAATGAAAATGTGAGCTTTTTTATCCACTGTTTGAACTTACAACAATATCCCCTCCTTTTTGCTGCGGCCTCTTTCCCTGAGACTCAATCCCTTCTCCACTGTTCCCCTTTTCCTATTTTACTTGTGTTACACACATTGTCCACCAGATTGAAGCACAAAGCACAGACACCCGATCTCTCCAACTCTATTTAGCCAGGACACAAAGCCAAGCAATTTATGGGAAGAGTCAGTGCGTTAAATATCAATGACACCCTGTTGTACAGTGTTCAGCATGTGCCTCTTAGAAGGTAAATATATACTGTAAGCTTGGCTATTTGGATGAATGGGCCTGAGTGGCCAAGATGGCACAAGATCCACTGAAGAGGAAATGAAACATGTTTTATCTTTTGCTCACAAAAAAAAAAAAAAAACAAGTCCCCCACATGCACTAATCTAGGCTGCGCTCCTTCTCTCTCTCTCTCTCTCCCTCTCTCTCTCTCTCTCTCTCTCTCTCTCTCTCTCTCTCTCTCTCTGCACTCTGCTACAGGCCAGTGTAACACAATTCTGTCCATTAAAACATCCTGTTACTAATTACTGTTCACACGCTGTAGCAGCATATCAGCGTATCAGTGAATCTGTTCAAAAGCTTCACCCATTCACGTGGAAGAAGCGGAAGGTTACGCAGCATGGCTCAGGCCTGTCACCTCAAACGCTCCATTTAGCAAAGCAGATAGAGCAGGAGAAAAGGTTACACTTGACAGGGACAAGTTAATCCCTTTAATAATCGATGCACAGGACAGTAAATAATCCTCATTCAAATGATACTGACAACAGACCACACTGTAGGAGTTCAAAACTGTAGGTCAAATTACAATGCTTGTACTGCTATTACTATTCTGTTTCTCTTAATAACGTCAGTGCTCCCTCTCTCTTCACCATTGCACAATAGCACTCTCCCAGTGCAGTCTGATTTGCTCCACATTATCATGTAGAACAGCAATGTTTCCAAATCATAACCATATGATGTGTGACAGGAGGAAACTCGTAGAGCTTAAAGCATGCAAGCACGGCCGTAAATTCAGCACCCAGGGAGTGAGTCCCTTTTTCCGACGCTTGACACACATACTTTGGCGCACACACATAGACACAATGCTAGCCTTGAGTGACAGCAGCAAGTGGTTGTCCCTATTTGATTACTAATAAGAGAGATGTTCCCTCTGTCAGATACCAAACATTCTCCACTAAGCAAACAGCTATTTCAGCTAGTCAAACATTAGCATTGCTGTCCACTGGCAGTGCATATTTTTGCTTCAGCTGGGCTCGTCGTGTTTCTACCACCACAATCTAATTTCTCACCCGGTGGACAGTGAAGTTTGTGATGGGGAGATAAGTTTGAGACAGCGACAGAGCTGAGAAACATGGACAAGAACAAAGAGAAGAAGCAGGCATTGCTCCCTTGCTACTGACTTTGAGCATGTCCACATGTTCATGGTTTTTCTGCAGCCTTTATGGAGCAAGGTGAGCTTGTTCTAGCTCACTAATCTCCAAGAGGCCCAGGCAACATCAGCAGAAGTAGCAGCAGCAGCCACCACAGCCAGCGCACTGTGCCTCATCTGCCCCACATGTGTACACTGCACTGAGATAATTGGCGATAAGGAAGCACTACAAGACATGCTGAGTACTTGTAACCTTGAGGTAGAACCCACAAAAGAGAGTTGCAAACACATGAAATAAAACTAAACAGAGAAGCAGAAGAAGATGAAGAAGGAGAAAGAAACACACCAATTACTAGTGCTGCAGGAGCCAGTGGATTTAAGCACACTACTGTTAATGTTATCAACATGTAAGTGCCAACAACCAGCTGAGAAATGTTACTCATTACCCAGGAGAAGCAGTATGGGAGTGAAACATAAACACACACGTACACATGCCACTAACACTTTGCCGCACGGTCTGTGGACCTTATAAGAGAAACAAAGCCCATGTGAAGCTGTGAACAGACATCTCTGCCACTTACAGAGGAGATAATAGCGGAAGAGGAGACTGAGGTGAATAAAGCACTTGTTAACAAATTAGGATGAAGAGGGAGGCAGAGCCGCAAATCTTAAAGCCAAAAAACGCTCTCTAGGCATAAAGGACTGCTCGCCCGGCAGAGAGGAAGGGCTAAGGAAACTACTTCCCCTGACAACTCAGCTAGCAATTACAGAGTCCCTAAAGACACCCCCGGGTTTTTCCAAGTCAACACACCTGCGCAGAGCAAACGTTCACACACATACACACACTTATATGGCAAGCGGTCGGTCTTGTGCCACCCAGCACATATGGGTACAACACACCAACACGATTCCAAACAGGGGAAAGAAAAGAAGAACACAGAGAAGAAGAAGACGAATATGGAAAAGAAGTAAGCAGGCCCTTACCTGTCAATGATTACGGGGTCTGAGGGCGTCTCGTTTCTGTTGCCACAGCTTTTCTTGTCACAACACCGGCTGTAGAGACAAACAAACAAACAAAAAAGGAGTTGAGAAGGCAGCCTGCATGAAAGTATTATCGCCTCAGCTCCAGCTCCATCACTTTCTCATCCCCTTTATATTCGGATAGGCGGAGGTTGCTGGCTGGCTGTTCCTGATGCTGTGTGGTTTTAGGGCAAAACGAGTGGTGGGTAAATTAGTAGATGGGGAACAGCATGCCTCGATGTTTGTCTTGGTGCTGAGCAATGGACAGGACGGGGGTGTGTTGTGGAAGAGGGGGGGGGCTGAGAGCTGGAGGTGGGGGGTGCGCCAAGAGGCAGGAGGATCACTTTCACAGCTTCGCCTTTTGTTTACCTCTAATTGTCAAGCTGTTATATCTGGAGAGGATGCAAGATGCCACCTTCAACCAGCGTTTCTGTGGGGCACTTATTAATTACTGGCTCAAAAGCCTGCATCAATCTCTCACAATGTGCCAATGCCTCCATTTTGAGGGCCCCAACGACGTTCCCCATTATGAGTGCTTTAATTAATGCCGAAATGCTACAGGAAAGGGAAAAAAGGCACGTTATGCTTCTTGCATTTAAAGAAGCACACTGGTATAATGGTTACATGTCCAAATGAGCTAAATTAACACCATATGGTATGGGAAATATGTAAAGCTCTGCTAAGCTGACAGCTAAAGCGATTAAAAGAAAGTGTATGGACCTCCACTTGTGTGTGTGACTCAGAAAGAAAACACATCTGTGAGGAGTCCCATGTACTGCAACATGACAACACACGTTGCGTTATCTGAGAAGCACGTCAGCACACATGGAGAGAGAGCTGTGTTTAGTATGTTAATGCCTCTTCAAACACAGCCCCAAGTGCAGCACATCAGTGGAGATTAATGGTGGGCAATGGCAGAAAATGGCAATGTTGCATGACCTTTATGTCTGTTAGTGATGTTGCTGTTGTATGAAGCTGGATTGTTTTACCACCCTGTTATTGGTTTATTGTTTATACTGAAACTGTCTAATCTGCCCAGGTTTGAGCTGTGTAAATAATTATAATTGTTGCCAGTCTGGTGGCAGGTTCAGTGTTGCAAATTAAAAATGCTATATATAGAACAGACATTAGTGTATAGTATACAGCATATTAAGTTTCATACAAGCAAGTAGTCATGCAGTTCGATGAGAAATCCCTCTTGTCCTTCAGTCCAGGTCCAGCAGCCAGATAAATCCAGATTACTCTGCAGATTTCATTTGCCTTCATACACTGATGTGTTCAGGACCAGAGGCAGAACAGTAGCCTTTACAGCAGCTTAAAGCAGTGCACATCATCATCCAATCCACAGCTCATCCAGCCTCCTTTTCAACCAAACTCCATCCCACCTATACTACAGTGCTGCTTCTCAAACCATTTTAGACATAAATCCACTTGTTTCAAGTGAATTCAGAGGTGCAAAAATAACTCTGTAAACTCTGGCACGTGCTTGCATGCATGGTAACACAGTTCGATGTGTGTATGTTCTATTTCCTTACCTGCACATGATTTCGTGTGTAAGGAGGACTCGGCACATTTCTGGGTTTTTGTCTTGGCCTTCATAGATGATTGCCTTTAAAACAAAAGGAGAGATTAGTGACTAATAACGTGCTTAATACCGGATATAGGAGATGTAGTAACGCTCGCGGCGACTGTAGAAAAACCGTGAAGCCAAAAAAAGAAATAAATTAAAACGTTTAAACCTTAATTAAAAGAGGACACCGGTATATTTTAATTCTTCAGTTTACGAAGTACTTTATTATTGTTATTAGTATTATTATTATTGTTATCGTTATTATTATTATTATTATTATTATTATTATTATTATTATTGTTGTTGTTGTTGTTGTTGTTGTTGTTGTTGTTGGTGGTGGTGGTGGTGTTGTTTTTATCACTCTTATTAATGTTATTATTATTGGTGTTATTATTTTTTTATCTTTTTATTATTTTGTGCTGAATAACGTGGGTGTGTGACACTGTGTTTGTGTGTGTGAGCGTTTGGCAGGTTGGTGTTGCTGATAAGTAAAGTGGCATTAATAAGAGTTAGTGAATGAGAAGCCGCATATGCTGCAGCGTGTGTGTGTGTATGTGTGTGTGTGTGTTTGAGATTCTGTGTTGGGCTGTTTTGGGGGGGGGGGTTTAGATGGCCTGCATGCAGATGGCCGCGCTGCACAGGACCCGAGAGCTCTAATGTGCACATATTTGAGGGGAAAGTGCTAATGGGCAATCTGCTGTTTATTTTAGAGTCGCTAACAATGATTTCTCCCCTCGTGTTTTTTTTCTTCCTCTTCTTCTTCTGCAGATAAAAAGCTGCACGCGCTGTACGGTTCACTAACTTTTGAGCATTGGCTTTAACAGATGGCGCAGAGCTGGAGGTGAGCGCACACGCTCTCTCTCTCTCTCTCTCTCTCTCTCTCTCTCTCTCTCTCTGTTCGTCTGTTTATATTAAAGCTATAGAAGCGTCACGCGCGCGTGGCTCTGTGTTTGAATGCGGTGATACACGAGACCATTAATTAGAAATATTTGTCATTAAAATTAGTATTCATTACAATCAAAAGCGCACAAAAAACAGCGATAAAGACGCGCCAGCATTTTAGTCAAAATGATTTATTATTATTATTATTATTATTATTAATAATAATAATAATAATAATAATAATAATAATAATAATAATAATAATAATAATAATAATAATAATAATAAAGTTGGGGTCTCACACACATCTTTAGGAATGCTCAAAATATAAGATGACCCGTTTGCGTGCACACACACGTGGTGTTGCCGTGACTTTCTCTGCTTTTGCTCTGATTTATTTCCACGCAAACTCTGAAAATCCATAAAGCCACTGTTCAGCCCCATTGGCTCTTTGATCACTTGCACACCAATTAGGCCGCAGCCCATAATAAAGCCGCGCATTAGTGTTATTATTTCATTATTTCACTAATATTCCCGTCCTAAATGTGACGCCAGAACAGATAAACTAACAACACTACTCCTTAAACAGATTTTTATCTTTTACAATTTAGTCTCTCTCTCTCTCTCTCTCTCTCTCTCTCTCTCTCTCTCTCTCTCTCTCTCTCTCTCGCTGTGTGTCTGTCTCTCTCTATCAGAGCAGCCTCAGTTTCAATCTTAATAGTAGACACACCATGAACTATTATTATTATTATTATTATTATTATTATTATTATTATTATTATTATTATTATTATTTCACACTGAAACTACGCAAAACGCTACATTTTAAAAGCACCAAACGCAGACTTTTGGCCGTAATAAGTCCTAAATTATCCCTTTGTCCTTTATTTATTTTATTCATTTATCTCTTGGTCTGTGATTGGCCTTATTGAATAGCCAATCGCATTTATTTGCAGGTGGTGGGATAAAAAGTAGACTGGGAGTTTAAGCAGGATGCATAGTTGAAGAGGAATGTTAACTTCATCCAGGATGATTTCAGATAAATGAGAATGAAACAGAAACAGAGGCTGATAATAGAGAAGGCAAGGACCTCAAACCACTCAAAAGTCAGTTGAACGGAAAGCACGCGGTTGTATTTTATCATTGTTATTTCTGTATTATTTGATCTTACATCGCTTGTCAGGTTCGAATAAACCCGCGATAAATTAGGCTGAACTTAACGCACTAAACTCACTCAATCAAACCTGCCAGCCGCCCCAAAATATACAGCAGCACTCTGCAGCCCACCAGCAGCGATTAACATGCGAGATAGTTCAGGAACAGCGCAGGATAATAAACTGATGAATAAAAAATGTTAAAAGGTGCTCTTACCTGTTTGGTCATGGAGTCGATTAACCTCACATACAGATCCTGTTCTGTTCGTACTCCTGAATCAGATGCCAGACATGTCACACAGAAAAAGTAATAATGCAAGTCAAAATTCAGTATTTAAAAAAGGACTCTAAATTAAAACTGTAAAACAATTAACAAAATACATCAATTATAAAAACATCTTTACAAATACATAACTATAATTTCATAAAACTGATTTAATAAACATGACAACAGCTCTGTGACTGAGGAAATAGAATTTTGCGTTATTTGACGGGATGAAGATAAATATTTATGGCCTACATTTAGCATGTATAATTAGAGTTTTGACTCACCGTTGCTGTATAAAAGTTGTAGTTTGTAATGAATCCCATTGTTAGTTTTTTCACTGTTTGGTTCCTGGAAATAAGCAGGGGTTACATTCATCAGATGTTTTTGTTGTCGTTTGTTTTGTTATACACGTTTTTAACGCTGCCAACTTAAACACTATTAATGATTATTATTCCTACTATAATAAAAGGAAAATAAGAATATATGAGAATATATAAGCGTTCTATTTTTATGTGGATGCTTTTAATGCGTTATATGAACTAAAAGTCCCCTAAACAATTAAAATATCTTTATCACAAAATATATATTTTTCTAAATAATCAATTACAAGAGTATTATTACTGAACTTCTTGTTTTAGTATTAGATGCAGTTGGTTTTTGCTTTTCATGTCATCGCACCAAAAAGTCAAGTCACTGTTTATTATTTTAATAAATTAAAATTCGTTTTGTAATGCAGTGTGTGCAGCACGAGCGCAGAGAGCAAATCACACACTCTTAAGCATCCAGTAAATCCCCAAAACACCACAAACTCGTGGCTTACTTTCTCCTTCTCCACAAAGTCCACGAAGGCAGTCCTCTCGATCTCCACCGGCTGCCCCTGCCTGTCGTAAAGCGCCAGGACAAAGTGGAAGAAATTGGACTTTCTGAGGTTGGACGGAGGCTGTTTCTCATAATGCGCTCGCGCGAGACCAACTCCACTGGAAATAAGCACAAAAGGAACAAAAGTAAAACGTAAATAAAGCGATGTCAACCAGAAGAAGAAGGGTTGGGATGGGGGTTGAGTGAAAATGTGTGGTTTTCTTTTAACATTTTTCTTTTTTTTTATTTTTAATTCTATGGAGAATTCCCGATTTTCTAAATGGTCTCTGTCCCATGGAGAGATGGATGCATGTGGGAGAGTGTAACTGATACCCCTGGCAGCAGTGGTGGGATTTGAGAAATTCGTCTTATGATGGAAATTGAAAATGAGATATAGGCCTTGTATTTGTCTTTTCTCTTCTTCTTCTTCTTTTCTATTATTAATTTGTTTGTTTGTTTGTTTGTTTGTTTTCTGGTACCTCTGCGCGGCCGTGTTGGCGTCCACCACCCCGGCCGTGTGCATCCAGGACCTGACCGGGTTCATCCCGCTGCCCAGCGGCTCCTCCTTCATACTCGTCCCCCCTCTCGGTATGTTGTCCTGAATCCCGAACATGAGTGCGGGCGGCGCGGTGCCGTGAAAGCGGAGCGGGAAGAAAAACACGCACACGCGCACAAATAACACTCAAAGCGAGGATCCTCCGCACCCGGCGAGAGGAGAAGAGCAGCGAGGGCTGGAGGAAGTTTGCTTGTGTTTTTGGTGTCAGGAAGAAAGAAAAAGGAGTTAAAGCCCAGTGCGCGAAGAGTCCCGGCTCCTCAGCACCACCACAGCGATCCTGGTGCAAAAGAAAGTGGAAAAGTGCTGGAAAAAAAAGAAAACAGCTCTTGGACACTGTTGTTGTTTATCTGTTGTTGTTTTCTTCTGTGCTTCTTCTTTATCTTCTTTTCTCTCTTTTTCAATATTCAGCTCGACATTTCTGGCGATGCCCTCAGTCTCAAACTCGCTCCATCGCGCACGAGCCGCGGGGACAGCAGCAGCATCCCCGTGTAGCACAAACACAGAAACAGAAACAACAGGAAAATACAGGATTAAAAAGAGCCGAGAGTTTAACAGGAGCGCGCTGTTTGGTTGAAAACAGCACTTCTGGCTTCCCCCAAAAAATTAAAAAAAGACGCGGGCAGGATGGAGGGTTTTTTTGCGCCGCCGCTCGCGTTTTTTCCCGGCACGCGGGAAAGCAGAAGACGAGAGGAGGAGGAGGAGGATGATGATGATGAGGGGCCTTCAGCGTCTCGCGGACTGGATGGAGGCGCACTAAACTCAGCCCTCTTTCCCCCAGGACTGCAACCTTTCCCGGGAGCCAAAACTCCAGACCCGCGGGAGCTGCGCTGTCAGAGGGTGACGCGCACAGGGGGCGGGGTTTTTACCATATAAGGGGAAGGGGGAGGGGGAGGAGGGTTGGGGGGGTAGTAGAGTTGGGGGAGTAGGTGGTGAGGAGGAGGGCTTGATGCTTCCTGTCGCACGAGTTACCCAGGAGAAGAGAGAGAAAGAGAGACTGTGATTGCAGCGTTGTCTTCTATTACAACAGTTCCTGTTTTTTAATAATAAAAACAATAACACAAATATAAACAATAACAAAAGTGCTTTAACATGCAAACCCTGCTCACACCAGGCCTGCTGTTTATTTGTTAATTAATCAAGAAAAACTGTGGGGAAATGGACAGCTCAGCACTTACAGCACATTTAAAAGTGGTTTAAAAGTTGTTGGTTTTTTTTCATTTTGTTTTCAAGTCAAACAGAAATGAAGGAGTAACAAACAAACACTGACCACTGCTGTGCTCAGAGGGCTCTCACGAGCTGCTCGAGCGCGTCCAGAGTGCAGTTCAGAGTAAGACCATCACCGTCCATGCATCGCTATGAAAGCAGCAGCAAGAGAAGCAAACATCTGGGTTAGCTTATCCAAACGAGCTTCATCTTCTCCACAAAACAAAAAGGCGAGTTTAAAAGAGCCTCCACTGCTCTACAGAAGAAAGACAGGCGCGTGCGCCTAAAGTAGTTGGAATCGTGTGTGAAGCTCTTGCAATGGTTTTACTCTGTCTCTCTCTCTCTCTCTCTCTCTCTCTCTCTCTCTCTCTCTCTCTCTCTCTCACACACACACACACACACACACACACACACTCGTACTGACACACGCGCACGCTCACTCCTGGTTGAAAATCGTGATCTGAAAAGGCTCGTGGGATGCTGTACGTCCACCCCACGAGCTCCAGAGCCAGGCAACTCAATGCAAAGCAGTGCAAGCCTGTCTGATAATAAACTCGAGCTTTTTAAGGAGAGTGGTTATTATTTTTGATATGGGGTAAGGTGTTTCTTCTTCTCTCTATCTCTCTATGACTCTCTCTCTCTCTCTCTCTCTCTCTCTCTGCGCCTCTCTCTCTCTTTTCCCTCACTCTCTTCTTGTCAGGGTGTGTGTTCATGTTAATCTTTGAATTAATGGGCGAAAATTGAACTCCGATGTGGGTTATCCAGGGACCCGGAGGGTGGGATGGGGATGGAGGGATGGAGGGATGTAGGGAATGGAGGGATGGAGGAAGGAGAAGGAGGAGGAGGAGGAGGGGGATGGAGAAGATGTGAGAAGAGAGATGTGTTTTAGAGAGCAATCTGTTTGGCTGGTGTTGGGGGTTAATGACTATTGCCAAAGATAAAGTGAATTAGCAAAGCTGTTGCTCCTGCCTCGCCTCCTGAAAGCCATTACTCTACCTGGTCGTCTAATTAAATACGTAAGTAATAAAAATTATTACGTTTTACGACGTTTTAAATCATAATTAGATTATTTGATGCGTCTTTACGCTTCTTTGAATTTCATGCAAGAAAATACACCGATTTGATCATTTTTAAACTACTTTAAAATACAACATACCACGTAGAGATGCTGTTTGTTGAGTTTTAACTCTTTTAAGCTTTTTGCTCTTCATGCATTTAACTCGTCATTATAATAATCTTAATAATATCGTCCAAAATATCCGCGTCTTTTTTTTTAACTAAATGTAAAACACGCAAATTTCCTCTATTTATCTTAAACAAAACACACATAAAAAGCTACCTTTAACCTTTAATCTACAGTATCGTTAATACAGATTACACACCAAAGAGAATTCAATCTGATTTCCAAATGAGGGGTTTTAGAGGAAATCCCTTTAAAGCTGATACTGTTGACTAAAGATGGAGATGGAGAGTTGGATGAAAAAGGGATGGATGGATGGAGGTATAGAGGGGTGGTGGAAGGAGGGAGGGGAAGGAAGGAAAGAGGGAGGAGGGGGGCAGAGAGAAAAGTTCAACAATCCCATAGCGTAGGTAACGATCCCGTCCTAAAAAGGAGGACTTTTAAACCTTATTTGACAACAAATGCAGCTGCCCCTCTATTTTGGAAGATATTAGGCGAAAATGAATGCAAATCTGTGTTGAGGAGCCATCTGGCCGGAGAGGGAGAATCAGCTGCTGCCGCTGCGCCTGAATCCATCTTAGCTCATTTTGCAGCCTCATCTGGCCTCGCAGCCAAAGCAGCAAAAAGGGGGCTTTAATTCGCCAATTTTAGGCGTTTCCAAAAAAAAGAAAAAAAAAAAAAAAAAGAAAAAAAAGAAAAAGATAGAACATTTCATAAAGTCACATATATTTGACATTTGTCATTTTTTCTGTTAGTCATTTATTAATGTATAATTTTTAAATATGATTTATTAATGTACCATATTGTTACAGTGTACATTTTAGTGTATTGTTAATTAAACCATTACACTATATTGTTAATGTCCTTCTTTAGTGTATAATTTATTGTTTTGTTTACTATAGTTTTGTTTATTAGTGTACTGTTTTTTTAGTACATGGTCTAAATCATCAATTATTAGCCCATGCATGGTATTAGTGCACCATTTAGTAGTGGATCGTTTACTTGTTTTTTTTATCATTGTGTGCTTGTTAACGTTTATTTGTGCATTCATTATCATTGCATCGTTTTAATTTCTTTTTGTTTAATTTTCATCGTTCTTAAAGACGATTTTTTTGTGAAATACACAACTATGGCTTGTGCTCATTCGCTCATTTGAACAAGCTCCGTAGTTATAACACATTATTATTTATCTGCTGGTTCTTAAAGCTGATATTAATAATATTATTAAGACAATTATAAAACCATATTTCAAACATTTTTGTTTGTTTTGTTTTTGTCCTTTTTCTTTTCTTTTCAGTGTGTGTGTGTGTGTGTGTGTGTGTGTGTGTGTGTGTGTGTGTGTGTGTGTGTTGTTTGTGTTTGGATTTAGTTGTCCCGTGTTAGATCATATGTGGAAAGTGTGCTAACAGCGAACAGCGAACAAAAGGAAAGTTAGTCATGCAGAAGGTGTGTGTTTGTGTGTGTGGCTTTGAATAAGATTTGCTTGGTGTTTGGCCGAGACCTCCCGAAGAAACGCGCCCCCTCCTCCTCATCCTCCTCCTCCACCTCCTTCATTGTGCACGAAGTGTTTCCTTTTGTGTGAATTTATACGGGCCGAGGCTTCAATGATCCCCCGAAAAAAAAAAAGAATTTGCATTTAAATAGCGACATCAGCCCATTCGCGTGCCACACACCGGCGGCTTCCCCAGATGTCAAAGGCGAAGTCAGTGAGATGACCAGTGCCCAGCTGTCCTCCTCCTACTCCTTCTTCATCTTCTTCTTGTTCTTCTCATCCTACTTCTCCTCCTCTTTCTTCATCTTTATCGTCTTGCATGCTGTACCACCACCCTACTGCCCTCTGAAAAAAAAAATATTTTCCAAAGGTGCCACAGAAGAACCATTATTGGTCTGACTTGTGTAAGTAGATGAATCTTCACTTGATGAAAAAGCTTATGCACATTCTAATACCCCCAATACATGGTTCTTAAGGGACGCAAAACTGGTTCTTCTATGGCAATGCTTGAAGAACCCTCTGAAGCCCCTTCATTTTTAAACATACATGACACCCCAGTCGTGTCCATCTAGACCAGAAGAGCCCCATATCAGTCCATGCACGCTTTAGAGCTCCAGAGCTGGAAGAAACTCCTCAAATGTGGAGAGAAAGTGTTTCAGGGCTGAAACCCAATCACTGTGCTTTTGTTTCTCCAGCTCACGGCGCACTGCAGTCCACAGCACATCCGAACTGAAAGGCTGTAGTGACAGGCTGGGCACTGCTGACAGCATTAGTGATAATAATGAATGCAAATGCTCGTCATTCACTGAGCTCAGGTTAGCTGGAGGATGGATAGACAGGCTTGGTGACCCCGTGTGGACGAACATTTATCAGCGTTAAAGGGACGAAACGAGCGGCCAGCAAGATCAGAAACTTGGTGCTGAAGCTGAGTCTAGAATAATGCTGGTAGCTGAAATTTTACTGGACATGAGAACTCCACAAACAACGCATATTTTAAATCGGAGCTTTTGCGCAAAATATTACTGGCTGTAACAAAATTGTAGAGCGGTAGTTAAAGGTTTGTGTGTGTGTGTGTGTGTGTGTGTGTGTGTGTGTGGGCACTGCTGCTTTTTGACGGACAAAGATCAGATGGACCAGCACATGCACTGTATCAATCATTCGGTTCTGCGATTTGAAACTGTTGCATTCATTTAGGATACGGACTGATAACCATACCAAATTGATGATGGGTGGACGGACGGACGGACGGACGGACGGACGGACGGACAGACAGACAGACAGACAGACAGACAGACAGACAGACAGACAGACAGACAGACAGACAGACAGACAGACAGACAGACAGACAGACAGACAGATAGATAGATAGATAGATAGATAGATAGATAGATAGATAGATAGATAGAGTTAGTATTATGATGTCTGTTGTGAAAGTAAATAAATTGTAACTTTTGGCACCTATGCCAATTCTCTATTTCAGGTAAGAAAAAGGCAACAAAAACAGTGTAAACATTTAAAGATATAAAACTCCAAATTGAAATATTTGGAAATTACAGGAGCAAAGAATGACAGATGTATTTATCATAATCTTAAAATGTGGCTGTTTCAGATATCGGGTTCAAGTCAAAAAAAAAAAAAAAAAAAAAAAAAGTAAAGAGACAGAACGCATAACTGAGCCTACCTCGCTCTTTCAGCACCCCTCCACTCCTCCACCCCAGTGCAGCCTTTCTGAAATTTGTTAAAGAGCGCCTCCTATCGTTCAGTTGGAGGAGTGCAGTTGGAGCATTCGCTCAACTCCAGCGCTGTTTGGCATTTGTGTACAGTGTTGTGAGTTTTATCAGCACTGGATGAGGTTTATTTTTTAGCTTCATTAATGTGTTGCATTGTCGTTCTATCGGTGGGTTTGTTTATTTGCTGTTTTTTACTCTCCTACACGTGTATGACAATGCATTGCACGGCTTGCTCAAATATATACACCAAAATAAAACATGTACAAGTTTTGCGGAATAAGATGCAACGTGTATTAGCTTTGTTCTTATTGAGCTCAACAGACCGACGAGAGGACCACTTAAATCTGCAGCACAAATAAAACAGTGTCCAGTCAGGGCAAAGCACGAAGGAATGCAGGAGCCCATGACGCACAGACAAAGATGAAATGTGAAATATGAGTCAAATAAACGTCGCGTGGAGT